>JALPQI010030950.1:0-108553 GCA_025490895.1 Thaumatotibia leucotreta
AAAATAATGAGGATTAGGATTATACATTCACGTTGTTCGTAAGCATAACAAATCGTCGATTTTACTCGAACTTGGTTACTTTGCTGGTCCCAATTTCACCACATTGACAAGTGCTACAATTGTAAATTTACTGTTTCTGCAATCTGGGGCGTCTATAGGCTACAGTTATCGTTTTCCATCGGAAGGGCCGTGCGTTTGTTTGCCACTAACATACAATTTTGTGCAGGAATTTTAATAATTCAAAAGTAAATAACTACGTTTTTGCGAAGCAAAATTACAATTGTCACAAAAAACACGACATTTGTAGCGAAATTCCGACATATGCCGAACCTCATGTCAAGATCGAATGAGAATTGTACTACTATACTAATACTCGCGACAATTGTCACGAGTTATAGAATTATTGAGTGTTATTGGAGTGTTTATTGGAACAGCAATTTAAAAACCGCATGAAAGAAGTTGATTCCAGAGATCGGATACAGATTTTGTCTCCATACAAAAGAACTGTTTCTAATTTCGTTCTTTTTCATTCATCGGTATATAAATTCTCTTTTAATGGAGTAATTTATAAATACGATATATTGATAATTACATGAAATATTGAGTACTACATGAAGAGTATAAAACATTTTAAAATATTGGTCTATTTCTAGGTTTTCCTAAAATCCGGTTCCGAACCCTGGTTGATTCACCTAAAGGTGCGTTTAAACCAAAAGAGCATTCGCTGTTCTAGCGCCCATTCTAAGAAATCAACCAATCACGTTTTGTGTACCGATCGAATTTCGTAGAGTGGGAGGTTAGAACAGCGAATGCTCTTTTAGTTTAACCGCACCTTAAGGAGTAAAAGGAGTCCTGGAGGGCAGTTCCTGCGCTACAGGGACGAACTAAAAGCGCAACCTTAAAGCCGCGGACATTTCGTCAGAGCGCTGGGAGGAGTACTAAATTTATTGGAGGGTTTGAAGTTAATATTTGAGATATTTCTGATTTTATTTCAAAAAAGTTATTAGTGTAATTTTACTCGTTGGGTAACGTGCTTTCGATATCACTTAAAAGTTTTCTGATATCTCTCATATTTACGGAATTATGGCCTGTAAACACTTATCGATTACACCCTGTATATACAGGGTGTTTGGTTAGCGGTGTCGGAGCTTTTAAGGGCTTAAACTACAATCAATTTTATCGATAAATTACCATACAATTTTTTTTTGTGCGAACGATAATTAAATGGCAGCCATTTTAAAATTTCAAACAGACGAATACGGGCGCACGTGACATTTCTGGAATTATACGTTTGTTATCGGTCCTATCCCCGCAAAAAAAATCTCGCTAGAGAGCTCATTAGATAAACAAACTAATTAAGCTAATCATTTGACTCAACTATTTGAACAACAAGGCTAAAAAATTTTTTTTAATAAAAAATAGTAAAAAATTCACCTTAATTTTTCAATTAATTTAATTTTGCACGAAAACTAGGTCGTTAAGATAGGTTTTCGGTGTTGTTATTTATTAGTACAGTATGTTAGCTAAAAAATAACACCATAATTACAGTTATACCTTAAGTACTTTAGGAATTACAAGTGCTCAAACATACACCAAAACAGCTGCATTTAGCGTTCCCGATGCAAAATCCATAAACAAATGAATGTCAGCAGTGTACTGACTAGTGAAGTGGCCGCCTTCCATCCATCCAGTGCATGTTTCAACACTTCTAATTCCTAAAGTACTTAAGGTATAACTGTAATTATGGTGTTGTGATTTAGCTAACATCCTGTACTAACAAATAACAACACCAAAAACCTATCTTAACGGCCTAGTTTTCATGCAAAATTAAATTAATTGAAAAATTAAGGTGAATTTTTTACTATTTTTAATTTAAAAAAATGTTTTTAGCCTTGTTGTTCAAATAGTTGAGTCAAATGATTAGCTTAATTAGTTCGCTTATCTATGAGCTCTCTAACGAGATTTTTTTTGTAAGGATAGGACCGATAACAAACGTATTATTCCAGAAATATCACGTGCGCCCGTATTCGTCTGTTTGAAATTTTAAAATGGCCGACATCTCACTATCGTTGGCACAAAAAAAAAATTGTATGGTAATTTATCGAAGAAATTGATTGTAGTTTAAGCCCTTAAAAGCTCCGACACCGCTAACCAAACACCCTGTATATGATTCACCTATTTATACAGTTTCACATACCTGAATAATACTCGACATAACTGGCTTCCGATTAATTGGCTCAACAGTTATCAGCTGAGGAACGAATGGAGATTTAACCGGCATGTTACATTCCGCCACAATCTCCGGTTCAGACTCGCAGCTCTCTGTCGAGTCTGTGTCGATGTCTGGCTCCTGTTTTAAAAGGGAGTCTGGAACCTGAAAATAATGAGGATTAGGATTATACATTCACGTTGTTCGTAAGCATAACAAATCGTCGATTTTACTCGAACTTGGTTACTTTGCTGGTCCCAATTTCACCACATTGACAAGTGCTACAATTGTAAATTTACTGTTTCTGCAATCTGGGGCGTCTATAGGCTACAGTTATCGTTTTCCATCGGAAGGGCCGTGCGTTTGTTTGCCACTAACATACAATTTTGTGCAGGAATTTTAATAATTTAAAAGTAAATAACTACGCTTTTGCGAAGCAAAATTACAATTGTCACAAAAAACACGACAATTGTAGCGAAATTCCGACGTATGCCGAACCTCATGTCAAGATCGAATGAGAATTGTACGTAGGATGCCCTGAAAATTTCGGGAATTTAATAAGGACCGTATCGAATTATAAGTAGACAAGATAAAAGTGACACAACTTTAATATTAAGTAATATTTTGAAATAAAACAAAAAATAAATTAAAATATAACACTTTTTCTAGAACTATGTTCTAAAGAGACTGCCATAGGACCCCTATTTAGCCGTCAATCTTACTTTCTTCTGGATGTTCTTCATTCGATTTTGGACGACAACATTTGCTATATTTCCTGACACCCTGTTCCGCTTTTTTTTAAGTCGTCGGCTGATGTTGCAGCACTGGCATTTTTTGAAGCTGCCGCTTCATAAAAGCCAAGTACCTTTCGATTGGGGGTACTTCAGGGCACTTGGAGGCATTCATGTCTTTTTCGACTAAATCAACCTTGTTTGTTTTATGCCATTCAAGGGTGGCTTTCGAGTAATAGCATGACGCCAAATCAGGCCTTAACAAAGTACACATCCTATGGTTTTTAATGAGAGTCAGCAGTCTTATTTTTTAAATACTCTTCTTGGTATACTTCAGCGTTTAAAATACCTGTGGTGAAAAAAAATTGAAACGCATGCTACGTTGACAAATTGCTTGCCATACGAGTATTATTTACCAATTTTTTCAACACTGATGGCTATATCTTGTTTAGAGAGAATTTTTCCAGCGGGCATGGTACAATACTAAGGTCCAGGGGTCGTTTATAAATCTAGTTTGCAGTACATTTCGTTGTCCATGATAATACATTGCTTTTTCTTAGTCAGCACATGATCATACAGTTTACTTGTCCGTTTTCTAACTGATACGACTTTTTTTTATCTCTTTTAGGTTATTTCTGTTTTTTATATGTCTTTAGATTGCGTCTCTTTTTAATTTTTTGTATCATAAAAGACGGAGTTTTCGCTTTTTTTGGTAGCATTGGACAGAAAGAGTTGGATTTTGTAAAAATATTCGTACTACTTTCTTATGCAACGCTGGGTCCCATGGTCCCTGTTTTCTTCCACTCTTGGGCAGATATTCTAAAGTCTAAAGTGTTGACGAACTTATTTATCGGTTTGTATATGCCTGCAGAAGTGAACTTATACTTTTTAACGAGCTTTCTTATTGTTATGCCCTTAATTTTACACCAGTCGTCCAAAATTATTTTCCGTGTCTCTAAGTTAATCAGATCCATTTCATTGATTTTAACGGAATGACATATTGTTTCTGACCTTAAATCATACCCATTAATATGGTTCATAATATACTGAACAGTTTTTGTTATATAAAGTTGAGTATACGTATTTATAGGGCCCTAAAGTTGTCTACTTACATTAAGATACGGTCCTTACTTAGGAACGTATATTTGACATGTGTTATACCTCTTTCTTACAAGCATAGTCTCATTATTCGAAAACACTGGCCACTTAGAAAAAAAAAACAATGTCCGATTTTCAATTGTTTTTTAAAGTCGTCGTTGGTGAAAATGGAGCTGTCCCGCGAAAGTTTTAGAGCAATGATTTATTATGACTTTAAAAGTGGATTAACACAACAACAATGTGGAGACCGATTAACTATTGCTTTTAGTAGTGAAGCACCTTCAAAGACGACCATATACAGGTGGTATTCGGAATTCCAACGTGGCCGTGTGTCTCTTGCGGATGACGTACGTGAGGGTCGACCGAAAACGGCCGTTACCGATCAAAACATCGATGTTGTTCGCCAACTGATAAAGGAAGATAGGCATGTTACATATCGGGAGATTCAGGAGACTTTAGGCATTGGAATGAGTCAGGTACAAGTTATTTTACAACAAGAGTTGGGCGTGCGGAAGTTATTTTCCCGGTGGATTCCTCACTTGTTATCTGACGACCAGAAAACGGTACGTGTCAATTGGTGCCGCAAAACTCTAAAAAGATTTAATGGAGGAAGCTCAAATGCCGTTTTTAGTATTGTGTCAGGTGACGAATCATGGATTTACGCATATGAGCCTGAATCGAAAAACCAATCTCGAGTTTGGGTTTACGAAGACGAACCGAAGCCGACAAAAGTTGTTCGTTCTCGCAGCACGATCAAAAAAATGGTAGCCACGTTTGTCTCCAAATCGGGTCACGTGGCGACTATCGCTCTTGAAGATCGAAGAACTGTCAATGCCGATTGGTATATAGACGTTTGTTTACCGATTGTTTTTGCTGAACTGCGAAAAACTAACCCTAACCGCCGTATTATCGCCCTCACACCGCTCAGAAAACAGACGACTATCTGAAGGGCGAAAACGTCGAATTACTGGACCATCCTCCGTACAGCCCCGACCTAAGTCCCAACGATTTTTTTACTTTCCCGAAAATAAAGAATCGGTTGCGTGGTCAGCGTTTTCAGACCGCGGAAGAAGCAGTCAACGCTTATAAAATGGCCATTTTGTCAACCCCCACTTCAGACTTCAATAACTGTTTTAAAAACTGGTTTCAGAGAATGAAAAAGTGTATTAAACACAAAGGAGAATACTTTGAAAAACAATAAAAGTACTTTTATTTCATTAAAATGCGTATTTTTTCCGATTCCCGAAACTTTCAGGGCAACCTACGTACTATACTAATACTCGCGACAATTGTCACGAGTTTCGAAAAATAAAAAGTAGTTTATTAACGATTTTAAAACGTTATTAGACATAATTTTATGTTGGTTGCAAACAAGCACATGGGCCGTCCGATAGCAAGCGGTAGCCTGTGACGTCAGTAACACTGATATTTTATTTACAACTGGTGGTGGTAGGACCTCGTGCAGGGTCCGACCGGATAGCTACCACCGTCTAACCCGTTAACCTGCCGCTAAATAGTACTGTGTTCCGGTTTGGGGGTAAGGTAGCCGGTGTAATTACTGGCATAGAGGCAATCCATCTAAGTCCTCAGGGTAGGCAGCGCATAGGCGATTTTTTTGTCACTATGTCCATGGGCCTCAGTTCCCGCTTTCCATGGGTGGGCTGAGAGCTCAGTTCTACCTTTGTCACATAAAATATAACATAAAACACTACTCTTAGCAACATCGTATGCTAGTATTGAAGGAGCACTTAGATACGATTAGTTTCAAATAGGTGTTCGTTACTTAGTGAGTTTTGGTTGTCTAATGTTAAAGGTTATTTTTGAGCTTACCTGTTTCACAATGGGTACTTGAGGTACCTCAAACTCCATCTCCGTTTCCGGTTCCGGTTCTGCTTTAATAGTAACGGTTATTTGAGTTTCTTGGAATATCTGTAACAAAGAAAAACCTTACCTATTTTTTTTTCATTGCGTAAATATTATTTCGGTAGTGAGAATTTTACAGAATTTTGACTTTATTCTATAGATATAAAGATAACAATATAGCTACCAACAGATAAAACATAGAAGCCGCACGTCATACTACCTTTCAAAAACGGTCCTGTATTTTAGTTGACAAGTGCCACCTCCTCTTCAATGCATCACGGCAATGAATTTATTATTTATTTATTTAAACTTTATTGCACAGTAAAAATACAGATACAACAGGCGTGCCATAAGGCATTCTCTACCAGTCAACTTACAGGCCAAACAGATAAACATTTAATGGTGCGGGATGTGAAGGGTTCATACTTAAATACACTAACAAAATATGAGTACTTGTTAATAATAATATAGTTTCTATAGATATGCAATATATAAATGATAAAGCTATAAATATCAAAATATATAATGTCTAAACTCCATAGTAATTTGACACTAGTATCTGAGAGTATGTATTATTCTTTGAATAAGTTTGATGAAATCTAGCGTTAATGGAGTAATTTGTAGATATCTACTTGATAGATATATTGATTTAAATTTTCACTTTTAACTTTTTAATGTCAACTAAATATTTTGATTTCTACTTTTATTTGTTCCCAAGTAGTCACACTACTTAATACTATAAAAAATATAAATATTTGATGTTATATACCAAAGAAAACACAACCCAAACCCACATGCCCAGCTTTTGTCGCACTGAGTGGCAGAGCGTTGCAGGCATCAGCCATGAAAGCTGAGCATGTGGGTTCAATTCCCACCTCGGACGTTAGTGATCTTGGTTGTTTTTTCTTTGGTATATGACATCCAATATTTATAATTCAAGCATATTAGTTATGCCTCAAAAGTAAAAATTGTGCAGGTACTTACAGGTTTGACATCCCTTTGTGTAGATTCTTTATCAACTTTCCTCAGCAAGTTTCGGAGAGTCTTCGCACCCCTAAGAGCTGTTTGTTGGAAGCTATACATGGACGTCATCAGCACTTTGCAATAACCACAGTGCAGCAATGTGTGGTCTTTAAATTCCAACTGAAACACGTTTAAAAATAATAAATGATAATGTAGCAACTTATTTTAATATTAAGTTTTTAATTATTAAGTCTAATATAGATTGTGTTGCATTATATTTGTAATTCTATATTTACTTCTTCTCTTGTGTACTGTGCTACCTTCTGCCTTCTGTTATGTATGGACTATCTTCTCTGTGTCTTGTTTAAACACAAATAAACTTTATAAATGTTAAATCGAGGTGTACATTTAATTATCACCCATAACGCTAAAATAAAATAAACAGCTTGATATCTCTACCATAATGCACATTTTCTAAAGCAAGTACCTATATATAATTGAATACTGGGTCTATTTACAATTTTGCTGTTTGCCTCTCTTTCTAGCCAATGTTAAAGAGGCAAACAGCGAAATTATAAAATGTAACTCTATAAAACGCGACCCTGCTATTCAATTATGTGTAGTTCTGAGCTAACAGACCAGTTTACCCTGTAATTCCTATCCTCTTTACGGTTTCTTTATATCATTCGCAATTTTTTTATGATGATTTATCAACACACAACTTTGGGCCATTCAGACATGTACCAGTTGTCGGTAGAATACAAAAAAAGGTAAAACCGCCTATGAATCGCGTAGTTTACTAATCACTGCCAAATACTAAATAAAATCTTACCGTGTTCATAACGGGCGATATAATAGCCTCAAGTAACTGCCTATGTTCAGCGCTCAGAGGCATTAAGGGCGGCTCTTTCACCAAACAAATCACGCAGATGGAAACCATTATGTCTTTTGTTTAGTGCACTTTAGTATTAATTTACATGGTGCATGAATATAAAACGTAATCAAATTTGACAAGAAAGAACTCGAGAGAGAGTAATAATATTATTTGATAGAAGATGATAATATACGCCGCGTTCTATTTTACAGTATTGTTTGTTTTAATGTCTGCCTATTCCGTTACAACACTTACAACTACGTGTAGTTATAGTATATCGTAGGTTACGTCTAGAGTTGTCGCGGAAAGTAAAGGCGTCTGGCACTTAAGCACGCTCATTGATTTCACGTGCCTCATTTTTCCGAACAAATTCTATTATGTGTTGTGTAGATAAAATAATTCTGAACTTGACAGTGCAGTGGAATGTTCGGAAACCTCATTTGTGATAGCACAAGGCGGGCGTGCTTTCACCTCATCGATGCGAAACATTTGATTGCTGTCTTGATTGCTGTGTATTGTATAGTTTGTTGCTTAGGTATATATATATATTATATTAATTAAGATTGGATAAAGGCAAGATAAAGGTTCAACTTCAAAAGTTTATTCTTTGGGAATTGAACCTTAATCAAAATATTTACTATTTTGTCAAAATTCATACCTTGTACATAGGATAATTACCTATTTATAAGATATGAATTTTGACAAAATAGTAAACATATTCTAAGAATGATTTGATTAAGCTGACTGTAATATTTATTTGATTTCATTTCATGTATTATAATTTCATTATGTCTGCGACTGAAGGATTTGTATCCATGGTCAAGAAATAAATAAAAAAAATCAATACTGTCAGTGTCAGTGTCAATGGATGTTTATTTAACCTCTTGACCTTTTCATTCTTTCATCCTGTTTGTTGTAAAATTTAACTAACCGGCATATTTTAAGTAATTCAACAACAGCAAAAGTATCAAATCCGCTAACCAAGGTAATTATGTTTCACAACATATTCTCAGCGTTTCATTTTATTTAAGTTTTTATATTGAATGTAATGGTAGATTAGGGAAAACCGGGGAATGCACAATTACAAAATTAATAATGCGTGCGTTATAGCGCTTACACCGTTGATTGAGAGTCCATATTAGAATAATCCGCTTGGCTTATGGGTGCGACCTTTTTAAATTAAATTTATATTCTTTAAGGCACCTTAGGCACCTGTCCCATCAATTAAAACACCAAATATATTTTTTTTGAAAACCGACTTCAACCGATTTCAGCAAGATCCAAGATTTGTTTCCTCAAATCCCACTTTCTGAATGCAAATTCTTGATTGCAAATTACCAAAAGTTTATAAAATTTGAAGAGATCCCTCGATTTCTCCAAGATCCCATCATCAGATCCCAACTTCGTACCAATGGAACCATCTCGGGGTTGTACACGTTTGATCACAAAAGAAAAATTTGAAATTAGTTCATGATTCTCGGAGATATCGGGTAACATACATTCATGAGAACCTCCTCCTTTTTTTGAAGTCGGTTAAAAAAGACAAAAACTTTAGTTTAATTATTTATTTTTATTTTAGACAGGCAGCTAATGCTAACATCTAAATCATAGTTCACTTTGCTCAATTTCATTGCTTAAATAGTTTATCAAGTCTATTTTAAACTGATTAACACTGGTAGAGTTGTTCCAAGCTTTTACTATTCTGTTTACAATTAAGTTTGTTCCTATATTTATTTTTTTCTTTGTTGTTACTAGTTATAGGTTCAGGCCTACTATTGCAAACAGCGAAATTCGTAAATTTCGAGGATTTATTTCTGTCACTCCAACATAGGCGTCATTAGGGTGAGAGAGACAAAGCCTCGAAATTTGCGAATTTCGAAGTTCGCGTTAGAGCCACGAAGCCGCCACGTTTGAAGCCGGTAACACAGCGTCTGTGATCAATATAATATGACTCCTTTGACAGTGACACACATACATGATCAAAATAACCTTATTCCTACACCTACCATAACTGAAATTCTTACTCCTATGCCAGTGACAGATATACAAACATTTTAACACAAATGTTGTGTCAGCCGCATAGGAGTACAATCTTTCTAGTCACATGCATGTCACTAGCATAGGATTTCTACAAGATAATTAGCACTTAGTGTAATAGTACTGGGGGTGAATGTGTTAAGATTCAATCAATATTTGGTTGCAGCGACAATGGGTGCGCCGAGCATCAACCTCTATAAAGCCAGATCAACATTTAAGGACGGTTCTGAGAGTTCAAGTTCGTCATCAAGTTCCAACGATTCTGGAAAGAAAAGGCGCCATAGAAGACGACATAAATCGAGGCGTGAGCTGAAAAAGCTTGCAAAGAAGGTAAGTGAAATGTGCCATCATCATTTCAGCCATAAGACGTTGACTGGTGAACATAGGGCTCCCCATAGATTGCCACAATGACCGTTCCTGTGCCACCCGCATACAGCGGACTCTACGACCTTCACCAAGTTACCTTACAATAAAACGCTTATTTAAATACAGGGTGTTTTTTATATTTCCGTTACTTAAATTGCACAGGTTACTTGGGACATTAATAGAAGTTGCCTGGTATATCGGCTTTTGTTAATTTCGTCGTTTTCATACATAAGAATTGAAATGGCAAGTGTGAGTGAACCTTAAGTATAAGATCTCAGGTGACTGACAGCACACGTCAGAATAAGTACCATTACATGTAATAAAGGTTGCAATATACTTGTTCAGTAAATAAACTTATTTTCTTAATAACTCAATAACAGTAAGAGTAAGGGTTTTAAGATACTAGTTTCTTAGAGAAACTTTTTTTGACCTAAACAGCTTCCCTTTAATTTAACGGAGATCAATAAAAACACCATATATACTAACCAGATCCTATCAATGAAGTTGCTTTCTGATATATCGGAAACAATAACACTATCTATACTAGGGATAAGTTCGCCTTCGTACCTGTCAAATTCTTTGTAAAAAATTGAATTTTTGCCTGTATTTTGTGTACAATAAAGAATTTACATACATACATACATACTATCACGCCTTCATGATACCGGCCTGTTTCGATATTTTTGACCACCATACCACCATGGCCGTTCCGATATACGCGTGAATAACGGATATAAATAACCACAGTGTGTAAAAAGATAACATAAGCGTAAAAAGAAGTACCAATGAATAAAAATATATTTTTTATTTTTTTTATTGAGGTTTGCCAACAGGTGAAATACTTGATACGAAAACTATACATGTAAATTGCTCGAGTATTCACCCAATTACAGGCAAACACAGCATGCATATACAAATAATAATCGCTAACATGATACAATCCAATCCACATAGATACTTATACTAAGTTTAGTTAATCAGACATAGCACCAAGTTACAGTTTAAATTTATGACATTTCATTAAAATAAATAAAGAAAAGCTTAAAGCCCATAGCTAGCAAGTCGAAGAATTGACAATACTGTCAAATACTTATTAATATTAATTATTTTGTTCGCAGATGAAAATGCGACAGTTTGTCATTGACCCTGAAAGCAGCGATGAAATAAGGATCTTGATAGACCCAAAAAAAATGCTTCAAAATTTGTCAGTTTTGCCCTCCGTAAAATCAGCTACGGAAAGTATCTCACTACTACTTGAGAGCATTTCCATCGAACAAATCAATCAACCTCAAATAATACATACTTCAACCAATAAACGTGCAAATGAAACAAAACTTAAAGGGAAAACTGACATCAAAAGAGCTCGTATGAATGAACAAAACAGCAATAATCAAAGCGTCAACAGATGCAATTTCAAATGCAACATTTGCGCTGAGATATTTCAAAATGAAGTCAGTTTAAAAAGACACAATGAAACACCTAATATCCATCCAAATAAAATTTACGAAATATATGAAGATGGTAATGTATCATTTCGTTGCGGCGTCTGCGGAAAGAGATACGTCAACAAAGGTAACTGTAATAGACACTTCAAAGGAAATCATATGCCAGGCCTTGAAAAGAAATGCGATACTAAAGATTTTAAAGTTGCACAGAAGCCTGAAGATGTGATTAAAGATCCTTTATTCGTGTGTGGGTGCGGGATAGCTTCACCTGACATCGATAGAGCAATAGAACATGCACAGCTACACTATCTTCCAGACGTCGAAACTATTGTGCAAACGTGTGAAAGCTGTCAATTCAACTTTGAACTTCAGAACTACCCAAACCACTTGTGTAGACCAGGGTCCGGGTTTGTCATAAGATACAGCCCAGTGAAATTGCTGAACGATGAATGGTCTGAGATTTTACAAGGTTTAAATGACGCTCGTGTAAACGAAATGAAGTCGTCAAGTATTTATGGAAATACCAGGAAGGTTAAAATGCAGACTGATGATGATTCTGGAGAGCCTCTGTATCTATGCGACACGTGTAAAAACTATGTCAGTCCAGCAAAAGTAGAAGCTCATTGCATTAAAGAGAAAGCTTGCCTTGAAAGTCAGACTAAAGAATTTAATTTCTGCGATGAATGTGAAAGGTTTTTCTTTACAGCTGAAGCTTTATCAGAGCATGAAAAAATAGATCATGAGACTGTCAATTTCAGAATAGTTACATTCAACCGCGAAGAAGACGTAAATATTAATAGAGCTTTGAGAAAAGTACAGATAATTAGAGAACCCCCGAAAACAAATACAACTGTGCAGAGTGACGAAAACAGAAAAAGAATCGTAATCGACAGCATAGTAGCTCTGTTTTGTCAAGATTGCAGTATTTACATTCCTCATTCGGAATTTAAAACTCATAAAGCAAAACATAAACCCAATTACGCTAAAGAACGTCAAGTCACAAACGAAAAAGAAGTACCAACATCTTTAAATAACATTAATGATGTTGGGAAGGGAGTTGAAAACAACGATGACAATATAATAGATCAAAGCAATCCCGGTAAAGACATTCAACCAGATGTAACTTCCGAAGTTGCAAATATGCCAGATGGTACAACAAATGCAATTCCCGAAGTTGCAAATAAGCCAGAAGAACTTATGGGTTCCCAACATATAGTACCGATCGACGATCTCACATCAAATATCAATCTCACATCAACAGATCAGAATAAAAATATTGAACTTGAAGATGACGCTGTAATCAAACGTCTTGAAGCCACACAAACTCAAACACACAATAGTGTTAAAATTATCAGAAATGAAATCATTTGCGAAGGTCCATCACAAAAAGGATGTTTGGAAAATAATAATGTAGAAGACACTGTCTTTGTTACGAATAAGGTTGTTGATAAGGATAAAGTTACAGATAAAGATAATTCTTCTCCCAACCCTCAACATGATGTAATTATTAAAGCGAACGTACAAAAGGATGAAGAAAATCCTATTACAAAAAATGTTGGATTTGGTAATATCACATCAGACAGACTAGATGTAGCCAGCACTTCTACAAACCAAGGTAAAATTACTGATTTTAAAATTGCAGAGGATGTTCCTGCTATTGATATATCCGAATGTGAAGGTGAAAACCCAATTACTTTACAAAATGACGATAAAAGAAAAATAAAATTGATTGATATAGCCACTAATAATGCAGAATCAAATGTCGTTATTGTAATAAGTGATGAATCTGATAACGAACAAACAGAAACACATCAGTCTGATGATGTTTTTGACATTAATGATGAATTTGTATTTGAAGGACGAGCTACTACATCGGAAGCACCGGTTGATATAATTGAAATAGATGATGAAATTAATGAAGAAATAAGACGTCAACAAGCAGAGATATTAAACACAATAAAAAAGAACAATCGTATACGTGCGAGACAAAATTTCGAATCACAATTTAAAATAACCGATGAACTTTTAAAAAGGTTCTTCCAGAAATAATTTATTTTCGCGCACAAATTTACTATAAATAATATGAAATTTTACCTTCCAATAAAATTAGTATTATGTTTCCATCGACGTCCGAGATCTCCATTATGAGAGCGTTACGTTCCCGACTGACCGATAGATGCCGCTAGCGTCTGTGAAGCCGCTCCACGTGCTGTAGCGCGCCGCTGTGACGTAGTTTCCGCCCAACCGGCTTCCTGTAATCATTAGCACTCACCCGGCGACTCGCCGCCATTTCATTGTTGAGGAGAATACACGGTTTTGATAAAAATAATAAATGCCGCCAGGAAGGCATTACCCAGATCTCGGACGTCGATGGAAACATAATACTAATTTTATTGGAAGGTAAAATTTCATATTATGTGTTCCGTTCGACGTCCGAGATCTCCATTATGAGATCTGTCTATTATCTCCTGGTGGCGAGTCAGCGGGTGCACAAAGGTACACCGATATACCGATGCTATGAATAAAAAATAGTATAGTATATTAGCAATACGTTTAATCGAGGCAATTTTTATAATTAATGCTTGATTTAGCAAATGTAATACAGAGTATCTAAATCATCTAAACGTTAAATAGATTTGACAGGGATTTTACGGCTGGGTCGGTATTCGAACTGCGAATATCTCTGTGGTAAAAACGTCTAAAGGTAGATTCATGTTGCCAGTTAGCTTTTGCCAAAATATCATTAATTGGATATTTTTCTAACCAATTTAGTGACGATACCGCAGATCGAAAGCTACCCGGTGTAGCCTCAATCCCAGAGTCCGCCAGGAGGCGTTTAAGCCAGCCTCCAATCATCGTGGGTGAAGCTGGCTTAGAAGGGACTCTAGTTGATACAAATAAGTTAGTACAGTGGCCTCGAACATTTTCCGTAATTAATACGAGTTGACGTATCCAGAATACTGGATTGATATTATGTTCAGGAGCTTCTAATAGTGTCCAGTTTGATTGTTGATAAAATGCGTTATCAGATTTAGAACCAAATTTTGGAACCAAAATAATTGAGTGAGAGTTATCAGTGTAATTGCTTGGGCTACAGTGAAGCAGTGTAAGGTCGTGGACCCTTCGGCCCGATGCTAAAAGTAAGAGTGCGGCAGTTCTCCTAGATACGTCGTACAAGCTGTTCGGGTTAGGACTCGTATTTTTTAAGTAATAAATCAAATGTCTCGCATCCCATACTGGCGGTTTGGGAGGCGATGGTTTCGCCAATGAAATCGCTTTTAAAATGTTCTTAATTAGGATATTTGAGGAAAGTTTAGTGTCTGATAGGGGTTCACACACAGCACTTATCACAGATTTATGAACAAGTATCGTTCGGTATGCTAGCTTATCCGATAAGTATAAATGTGCAAGATATCTTGCTACCTGATCTGGAGGAGGTCGGTGACAATCGATCTTATTTTTGGTGCACCACGATGACCATTTGTTCCATATGGGCGTGTATGTTTTAACTGTGGAGGCACGCCAATGAGATGCTAGCAGACTTCTCTCCTGGTCCGACCAGCCCGGTGTTACAGCGTGCCACCCAAAAGGAGCCAGGCCTCCATATTTAGATCGTTGATTTGTGGAGGAGGGCGATTCGTCGTTATATCTACCAGGGCTCTTTGCAGGTTGTAGACTTTCATCGGCCGCGTCAAGGCTCTCTTTTTCAGGTCTGGCCTCCAGAAGGGTCTGGTCCACTTCGGTGTTATCACGATGAACAGGCCCGACGCGGTGTTGAGATGATGCAGAACACGAGGCAGGAGGCTCGGAGGTGGAAATACCCATGCTAGGTCGTAGTGCCAGTAGTTGCTGAACGCGTCGTAATAGTAAGCGTTCGAGTCGAGTGAGTCGATTGAGACGTACCTTGGTACCACGTGAGCGGTCTTGGAGGCGAACAGGTCGATGGACGGAGTACCCCAGCGGGCGATTATCTTCTCCGTGGCTTCCGGGCGCAGGTGCCACTCGGGGGCGCAGTGTCCTCTTGACAGTCCGTCGGCCTCGGTATTGTATCGGCCTGGCAGATAGTAAGGGACCAGTGTGATTCGTAGGCGATCCGTTAATGTTAACAATTTTCGTGTCAGTCGTTGCAACGGGGGAGACTTGGTGCCACCTTCTTTCTTTATATATGCTACGACGGTCCGGTTGTCCGTTTGCAGAACAACTCTGGAGTTCTTTAGGCTTCTGCTTTCTTTCGACAACGCTGCATATACTGCGTAAAGTTCCTTGAGGTTGCTGTGCCAATTCTCCTGCTGGTGGCTCCAGGTTCCTTGCAGCGACTTTCCGTTGACGACTGCTCCCCATTGGAAATCTGATGCGTCAGTCACTATAAAGTTCGTTCTTCCTACTTCTGTGTGAATGCGAGTTTTCTGTGTTACATTCCCGATCCACCATTGGAGATCCTTTCGAACTTCCGGTGACAGACGAGGAGGGAAGTGGGCCGGGGCTCTCTGCAACTGTCCTAGGTGTTGTTGGAGGCTGCGACAGTGCAATCTCCCTCTGTGTACTACGAAGTTCGCGAAGTTGAGACGGCCCAGGAGGCGTTGAGTTTCTTTTACAGTGACGGATTCGGACGCGAGATAGGCTCGCATGTCTTGACGTAATGCGTTTACCTTTTTTGTTGGCAGGGAGCGACTGTTGTGTCTCGTATCCCATGTGATACCTAGGAACTCTATGGTTTGTGTGGGAATCATAACTGACTTCTGATAGTTTATTTTCCAACCCAGGTTGACGAGGGTTGTCCTGGCAATCTGTACCTGTTTTAGTAGCGATGCTTTTGTCTGGTTGGCTATCAGAAAATCGTCTAGATAGACAATCACGCGTAGGCCGTAGGATCTCAGCACCTGTGCTATCCAATTCGATAGGGTTGCAAATAATTTTGGAGCTATAGCTATTCCGAACGGTAGACACGTCATCTGCATTAAACGGCCTTGATAGCTTATCCGAAGAAATCGTCTGTGTCGAGCAAGTATTGGGACATGGTAATATGCTTGGCTTAAATCGAATTTGGCAAGCCAGTCTCCAGTTTGTAAGAAATTGTGCATCTGGCAGTGGTTGAACAGTTTGAAATGAGTGGGTTTCATATACTGATTGAGAGACTTCAGATTGAAAATTGTTCTGACCTTTCCATTGCTCTTCCGTTGCAGAAATAGCGGCGAAATGTAGCTGGGAGTAAGAGGTGCAGGTTCTAGGACTCCTTCTTGAATCATATTGTTTACCTCTTTTGTCATTTGATGTGATTCTGCAGTCCGAAATTTGTGAAGAAAATCGATTGTAGGTAAAATCAGCGGAGGTTTTTGAACAAAGGGAATCCTTACCGATGAAATGAGGTTTAAGATGGAATTCGGAGCTTTTAATTGCTCCCAATTTCTTCGATAAAATCGAAGACATCCTGCTGAAAACTTTCTGGAGTCATTTTCTGTGACGGTTATCGCGGCGCCTCGAGTTGTCTCGTCGTGACTTTTTTCCTTTAACCGTAGAATGTCGGGGTCGCTTAGAAGAAGTGGGTTTTTTAAACGAATTTTGTTTATTGATTCTTCGAAATGGTTTGTCTTTGTATGACGGGACTTGAGCTGGAGAGCGTCGGCGAGCATCGAGATTATGCGGGGTTTGCTTTCCAACCTTGTCTATGCCACCAATTTTCTGCAGGTACACGGACAGTTTTTCTGGGTTGAAAATGTATTCCGATGTCGGAGGAATCTTGTCTATGTCTTCTTTAACGTACTTATCTTTTATCGATCGGAGCAGATCAAACCTCCTGTCCGCTATAGCCTCAGCTCGCTTCCCGGAGACTATTTGTAGGATATCTTGAGAAATTACCTTATAATTCGAGTCATTGTCAAATAGGTCCTTGAGTTTGGTGTAGAGAGCGCCAGGCTCTCCAGCTTCTGGTGTCTCGGACCATTCCATTAACTTTTGCAGGGCCTCGTTGACGGCTTCATTTTGGGCGATTATAGCATTGGACAGAGCTGCGAAGCTTCGCTCCGACTGGGTAGCCCGCGAGCCCCGGGACGTCGAGGGGCCTTCGAGGCGGCGCAGCTCTTCGTTTATCAGTAGTTCCGTGAAACCCGGAGAAGCGATGTATTTTTTTTGGGTATCAATGTAACGTACCGCCTTCCATTCGGGACAGTCCAGTCGCGATAGGGCGCAGCTCTTCGCGACACGGTCCGCCTTCGCCTTCGCTATGGTGGGATCTTTGATCGAGACCGAGAGGTCAGCAATCTGTCCAAATCGCGGTGGCGCCACCGGTTGTATGCCCGTCGGGGTCGCCCGAGCTGGGAGAGCGAGCGCCGGCACTGCGGCGGGGAGTCGCGCGGCGGGCGGCGCCAGCATGGCGGCCGGCATCGGCATGGTCGCCTGCGTGGTTATGGCGGGCGACACGTGGAAAGTCGACGGCGCCATGACGACGGGCAGCGACCCGAGGGTCGGCGGCGCCGGAGTAGCGGCCGGCGGGATCGTGGCCGGCGGCGCCGTCGCGATAGCCCGCGAGGTCGGAGTCGGCAGCGGCGTCTCCTTTGCGGCGGGTCGGGCTCCGTGAGAGGATAGAATATTATTAAGTTGACTCACTAGTTGGTTCGAAAGGAATTCGAACCTGTTTTCCAGTCCCGAAGCCGTAGAAAATTGCGAGGCGCTGCTCGGAGCTCTCGTGTGCCGGCGCCGGTGGCGCGGCGGCGTGGCGGAGCGCCGGTGGCGCGGCGGCGTGGCGGAGCTAGACGCCTGTCGCCGCCGATGCGATGTTCGCGAATCACGTTCTCTCTCGACGGATGCGGAGCGGCTACCGTTATCACTCATCACGAAAGGATTAAAAACGCGTCTTAATCTGGTGATTTCCTACTTGAATCTCGGAAATTAGCGTTATACTGACTAACGTGACACTTATAACGGTCGTGGTCGAAGAAAAAATTTTCCGTAATAAAAAGTGGGTAGATCGAAGTCTGTTCTAGAATGTTCCGCGATGGCAAATTTGCGTTATTTGATGTGAAGAGTAGTTAAATCCGATTTTAAAGTTCGTTAGAAACGATATACCACTTTAAAAATAACTTTGTTCGAAAAATTAACGACCAGTTTTTTTTTTTAAATATGTACGGACCTTCGGTCAGGACGGTCGACGCAACAATGAAATGGCGGCGAGTCGCCGGGTGAGTGCTAATGATTACAGGAAGCCGGTTGGGCGGAAACTACGTCACAGCGGCGCGCTACAGCACGTGGAGCGGCTTCACAGACGCTAGCGGCATCTATCGGTCAGTCGGAAACGTAACGCTCTCATAATGGAGATCTCGGACGTCGAACGGAACACATAATATATCTGTCAGACACGTCAAACAAGAAAAAATCTTTATAAATATTAGATGTCATATTAATAGCGATACAAACAGCAACACAGCTAGGTATACACTTCAGAAATTGGAAATATTGCATGAAAGAGAATCACACTTACAGTCACATGTCAGTTACATAGGAATGTTGAGCCACTTGGCAAAGGATGCAATTTGGTCGTGTAATATTATGGGTTCGGTATTTTTCGTTAGTAGGCACGATCGCGATATTTACGATGGTCCCCGATGATATGTCATCGAATCTTTGTTGCGTCAAAATTTCAGTATTTGAAAACTAGTTGACAACTTGACATAATAAAAATTCCTTCGTCTACGAAAATTAAGAATTAGCTATCGGCCATGATTAGACGCTAGATGTCGTTGTTCCTTGTGGAAACTGGATAACGACAGTTCTTCATAGATTTGTCTAAAACCGTTTAGTAATTTAATCACGGTTTCTTCAAATCGGATTTCATGATTTATCTGACGAGGCGAGGTATTTTTCCAAATCAAGATATTTTTACAAATAGCCATGTCATCGGGCAATTTTAAATTATTTTTTTCATTGACAGAGACAAATGCTATTGCTGTCTTTATTATAATTCATCACATCTCTTAGTTGACGTTAGTTAAATACTTATGTAACCTTTGTGGAAATATGGTAGATAGACGTTTGACAGTCTACCTATAATCCTTTAATCTGTCAGTAGCCATACAAATGTTTAATAGAGACTTGATAGTTTCTGGCTGAAATTCTAACTTTGAAAAAATATCTGACAGTGACAGCCGTCGAAAGGAAAATGAACGAAAATTTCTACATAGCAGCTTAGCAGTCAAATTACCGGCTCTGAAGTTAGATTGACGTCTCCAAGACTAAAGCGGATGTTATATATTATAACGTAACTATAGTAACGTCAGCTTCCGGAAAAATCGTGATCAATCATTGGTTAAACGTTTTTGTTATTACGTAACCATGGTAATGTCACCTTCTGAAGAAACCGCGAGCGATCATTGGTTGACCGTAGCAATGCCTGCCCCATTGGTCAGCAGAGTTCGGCCGAAGTCGTCATAAGATTTCGGAACCCGATTTGTATTATTCGACCAAGTTGCGAACAGTGCGAACGATCAACATTCCCGTATATTATTTAATTTGAAGTTGACATAATATAACTATATTTATCTCTTTCATTTTCTCTCTGCTCTGTCTTTAATGGTCCGTTAGGAGTGTTGCTGTTTGTACACACTGTGAATCTCGTGTCTACAATTTTTATTAATTATTTCAAGACTAACATTGTTGAAATCGTCTCGGAAGTTCGCACTTTTTTTTTGGGTGTGAATTTTTGCATTAAGCGTTATCTGAAGTTATTTTGATTTTGACGACTTTTCAGCGAATACTTTTGGATATTGGATTGTTAAACATAAAACAGAAGAATCAATTTACAGCCCCATGGCTGTTAGAACTACATGGGACTGTTGCGTAACAGTAGAGACTGATTTAACGATGGCTACTTTATTTCGTGAACATGCTTTATATTCTTCTAGCTACCTACTACGAATTCATACAATGACGTTTGTAACTTTATATATTATTTATCTACATATACTAAAGATTAAAAAAAGATTAAAAGATTTTTATTTGCTTCGAACACAGTAAAATATGATACACAATTTAATATATAAAAAGTCCAGTGTGTTCAACCTTAAACTACGTTGCAAATAGTGGTGAACAGTGGCGGGATTGGTCATGGCTGCTTATGTATTTAAGTATCTATATGTATCTATCTATTATTTATTTATTTATATCGTCGCCTAGTACCTACCCACAACACAAGCCTTAAAATTGAGCTTACCGTGGGACTAGGTCGATTTGTGTAAGATGTCCCAAAAAATATGTATTTATATCTTCAAGGCAAGCGTAAATAGGTATCTCATAGGTAAGCGTCACAGAATTAGATTTGGATAGAAGAAACAAGTTCATTCATTTGTATGGCGGCCGAGCGTGTCAGATTTTGTACTGAAGTTGTTACTTGCCTATGATTTGAAATATGTCTCAGGCTCTTGAGTATTCATATTTTTTTGTGTTGTTGCAATTAATATTACTTAAGGAGGTATTATTAATGTTTTTGTTCACTTCAACTTCAAGATTTGACGCCCGAAAGCTGCAAGCTGCGATTAAAGACGGACAACTCAGTGGATTTCACAGAGTTCATTTGACACGCTAAGTAGATACGTTTGCTTGATCTATGGTAAGCGTGCTCCACCGTAGACTGCATCATCACTTACCAGCAGGTACGATTGCGGTCAAACGTCTACCTATTCTCAATATACAAGAACATATGGAAGAGGATCATTTGTAAGATAAAGATTTTGCCAATCCTATTCCAAATCACATATACCTAAGTAACTTAGGTATAAGTTATATACTTATAAATATATTGTATAACTGTACCACCTACATTTAATTTTAATTTTAAGCTAGTTGTAACTTCTAAGAACATCTTGCTACATCCCAACGGGGTCCATGTGATACATACTATAATCTTGTAACATCTTAAATACCTTGGTATGCAATAAACAGATTATATAGGTCTCCACGGTGCTCGTGAGCATTCCGAAAGATTTTAATGCTTAATTCCTGAACATATTTAGAGTATAACAATTTTAACAAATTGTTGTTTTGATTAAAAGTATTGGAAATGTTAAAAAGTATTCAATAAGTCTAAAAAAAAACATTTATTTTTGCGAAATTTGACATTAGGTCTCATAATATTTTTTGTTTATTTTGATGTCTAGAACTAGAATGCATAGTTAAAATCTTTCGCAATGCTCGCGAGCACCGTGTATATAATAATAATTATAAAAAAAGAAAAAAAATTGTCTGATTGAAAAGAAAAAACTGTCTGAGGCAACGGGTGACCATAAGGCTAGCTCATTTCTTGGTCACAAATTAGGTATTGCCACCCAGCGAGGAAATGTGGCCAGTTTTATTGGCACTCTCTCACAGTTAGGGGAGGTGGTAGTTTAGATTATTATTTTAGTAATAGTTATTTTTAAGAATGTTTGTATTTTTCATTCTGTAAAAAATATTATATGCATATACATGGTGAAATTTAAATCGTGAATGGTAGGTAATATGTTTTTTCTCAAACATGCAATGAAATGTTGTAGTTACGTGCCTAAAAAGTGGCCGGGAAGTACCTCGTTGCCGGCCTAGGCCGGCAAGTACCTCTTTTTTAATTTTCATTTGACATAGGGTTGTGACCTGGCATCTTGGTTTTTAGCCAATAATTATCTGTAAGTAATATTAGTATAAAAAAAATGATTGGCAAATTTTTGCAGTTATAATTAGGTATTTAAATTATATCATTTAAAATAAATGTACAATAACTACTCAAAATAATATTTAAAAAGCAGTATTATACGGCGCGATCCGTCGGCCCCGATCACTGCATGCGATTAATTGGACCCAACCGACCGCGTCGTCTAATACCGCTTTTTTAAATTAAAAATTTGCAACATTCAAACAGGTCAATCTTAAAAAAAATGAGGTGTCGGTGTCGTATTTGACTTTTGTTGTGTTTCAAAGACTTACTTATGTAGTTGACTTATAATTTCTTAGAAAGAAGATAAATTTTTTTGTTTCATTTCATTGCATGTTTGAGAAAAGCATTATACATACCTCGGCCATGAAGTGACGGGTTGCCGTCCGAATACTATCCGGCCTCGCTTCGCTCGGCCGTCTACATATATTCGGCCGGCAACCAGTCACTTCCCGGCCTCGGTAGTAATTTCTTATTCTTACTCTATGAATAACTAACAATTGAATGCCCCGCAAGTTACTTAGAACTTAGAAATAGTCATTTTTTTAAATTATTTTAGGTATTTAAAACGTTAAATGTAATAAATATCATTTAATTCTGCACGAAATGACAAAATTAGCGTTATTTGTTACTTTAATTTGGAGAGGACATTTAAATTATTCAATGAATCTGTCTTAATAATCCGTTTTAATATCCTAAAGCCAAAAAATACATTAACATAAATCCAAAAATTTCGTAAAACTAAATAAATAACATGTTAATTTTTAAGTAACTTATTGGGCATTTCATTGTTAGTTGTTAATAGAGTTAGAAAAACCTATTACCATCCACGATTTAAATTTCACCCTGTATATATTACAGTCGCTTGCGTTCAAGTCATAATCTCATCCTTGCTATACCCCCTAACAAGACGCAAACGTATGCTAAGTCTTTCACTGTACACGCTGTGAAATTGTGGAACGCTTTGCCTCTACCCCTGCGGCAGTGCCAGTCTGTGGCATCATTCAGGGCTAATATTAAAAAGATGTGGTTGTCCACCAACGGTGATTAGGTTAATTACTGACATTTTAGCAGTTCTATTATTTTTATATATTTCATTTGTATAATATTTATGTATATTGATATGTAGTCTATGTATTTTATGATAAAAGTTATATGTGTATTCTATTCATTTAGAGATAATGTATTTTATTTATTTATTGTGCATCATGTGAGTTTTTCTATCTAAACTTTCGAATCTCCACTCAATTTCTCAAAGGTTAGCTGGAAGAGATCCCTTATAGGGATAAGTTCGCCTTTGTACTTACATTTCTTTATAACTGTGTTGTAACATATCCTGTGTACAATAAAGTGATTTACTACTACTACTACATTATTTAAATTGCATAAAACGGTGTTTCTATGCGATTTTTTATGCGTTTTTATTGTTCATTACCATCACCACTTTATTTTCCGTTTTATAAAAGCAAACGAGACTATTATGGCAGAATAGCAGATAAACATGCGTCTGCTACAAGATAACCGAAAATGACTCCACTATTTATACGCAGTTCGTCAATAATTTGGGAATGGTAATGACTTGATTTGTGCGACGGAATAATCGCATAGAACTACCCAAAATGATGCAATAAGTAAAAAAGGAAACTAGATCTGTGGCTCTGCTGTCCTAGCCGAAATGCTATTCTGCTATCGTATACGATAAGCGATAAGTAAAATAAATGTATGAGAATGACAGATTCGAACGTTAAGTCACGCGAACATTTTCATACATTTATAGGTACTTCTCGTTTATCATATACGATTGCAATGCCATCTTGGCTAGACCTGCTAGCGTCATCGTGATAGAGTAAGGCACTGGTCTCACCGCGAGCTACTAAGCTATGAACTATCGGCTATAAACACGAACAAAAGATACGCACTCCCGTGTAAATAAAAGAGACACGGCGATACTCGCCCAGCTATCAGCTATTACCGCCGGGCGAGTATCGCCGTGTCTCTTTTATTTACACGGGAGTGGGTGAGTTTTATTTGTATTTATAGCCGATAGTTCATAGCTTAGTAGCTCGCGGTGTGACCAGTGCCCAAGCTATGTAATCTAAGACGTATATTTTGTGTTGTATGACTGTTGTGCACTCTGTACGAAAATAATAAAACTACGATAAATTTTACGATGTCATTTATTTACATTCACACATTCGCAAAATCTAATTGCTGAATGCTTATATACTATAATCACAACATTAAAACTTAACTTCAACCAATTTATATTTTAAATATAAAAGTTTACGCGATTAAGACCCGTTTGTTAAAATATGAGTGATAATCGTGAATGTTTAATTCAACCGATTTCTCTAGAATCCCATCATCAGACCCCAACTTGGCGCCAACGGGACCATCGCGATTAAAATAATCACCAAATAAAAAATGTATAAAACCGATTTCTCCAAAATCGCCGATTTGTTTTCATCATTGGTTTCCTCAAATCCTACTTTCTGAATGCAAATTCTTGTAAATGAATGAAAATTATCAAAAGCGGCATACATGAACCTATAACATTTGAAGCGATCCCTCGATTTCTCCAAGACCCATCATCAGACCCCAACTTGGTGCCAACGGGACCATCTCAGGATTATACACGTTCAAAGTATGAAACCTGATAAACTCGCGTATATAAATAACGCGCCCGAAACGCCGGGATCAGGTTTAATTTAATTAATATACGCGAGTTTATCCGTTTTCATACTTTTATTTCATGTGTAATCCTCGCGGTAACCGAAGAAAATATTATATTTTTGTTAAAAAAACTGTACATCTGGAGTATCTGTGACTTCTACTTCTCTATTTTTTCTGTTTGTTCCACTTCTATTTCTTCTTTGTCTTTGATTTTCTTCCATTTCCCTTTTATCTTGATAGGCTTGAGTTTATTGAGCGTGAGATATGTGCCTTTAAAAATACATTTACGTATTTATGCTAATAAAACTGTCTACATCTGGAGTATCTGCCATTTTATACTTCCATTTCTCTATTTAGTTCTTCTTTTTCCGCTCCTTCTTTTTCTGTTTGTCCTTCTATTTCTACTTTGTCTTTGTTTTTCTTCCATTTTCCTTTTATGTTGATAGGCTTGAGTTTATTGTGCGTGAGAGATGTGGCACGGCCTTTAAAAGTACATTTACGTATTTTTGTTAAAAAAACTGTCTACATTTGGAGTATCTGTGACTTCCATTTCTCTATTTAGAAGTTCTTCTTTTTCCGCTACTTATTTTTCTCTTTGTCCTTCTATTTCTACTTTGTCTTTGTTTTTCTTCTCCCATTTCCCTTTTATCTTGATAGGCTTGAGTTTATTGAGCGTGAGAGATGTGGCACGACCTTTAAAAATGCATTTACGTATTTTTGTTAAAAAAACTGTCTACATCTGGAGTATCTGCGACTTCCATTTCTTTATTTACTACTTCTTTTTCTGTTTGTTTCACTTTCCCGTCTATTTCTTCTTTGTCTTTGTTTTTCTTCTTCCATTTCCCTTTTATTTTGAGATGCTTGAGTTTATTGTGCGTGTACAGAGCTGCGCTATATGAGAACGTGGCCGGACAGACTTTGCATTTGAAAGGGCGTAGACCTTCGTGTACTGACAAATGCTCTGTGAGAGTTTTTTGTATCTACGGGCAAAGTTAGGTTACAGTGAAAAGGTTCGGTCGAGACACGGAATTTGAACCTTTATTAGGTTTTGGAGTCTCGTAACTTCGCCTAGTGTAAAAATAAACGAATTATGGGATCAATCTTAGGGTAGGGTGCACAGCTCTAGCAAGTATGAATAACATTCGTCGGCTGACAAGCAAAACTCACTATAAAAACTGTCACTACTCTTAGCAACCTCTTATTTCAGTATTGAATCAGAACTTAGATACGATCTCTATTTCAAGTAGGTATTTGTTACTTAGTGAGTTTTGGTTGTCAACCGTCGAGTCATTTTCTTTGCTACGTGACAATCTGCCCTATAAATAAGGCGGAACATAATTTTTTTACACTAGGCAAATTCACCTATCCTAGGCGAAGATACGAGATTCGACGGTTCTATATTAATTTCGAGTATTCATTGAGTTTACCCCAACATTTAAAGAAAACTGTTTTCATACATTTACCATGGGGAAAGAGTGAAACTTTAATTACATTATATGTCACGCTAGTTAGTTCTCATAAGCTAAATGACAATAACACTATGAAAACATTAGTTTGTAATTTTTTTGTACATTGCCGTATGTTGACCCCTACGAACAAATAAAACATGGAAGCCGCACGCCATACTAAATTGCCTTTTAATAACGGTCCTGAACTTTAGTTGGCAAGTGTCACCCCCTCTTCAATGCATCACGGTAATGTGTTTCAATGTCAACCTATAAAAACTTAAACCGTCATAGTAGTAAATAGTTGTGATTGGACCGTCAAAGTTTTGATTGGCTGTATTCTATAAACATTTGTCAAAGATGTTGCGCCGAAATATGCGCGGTGTTAAGAAAAGCGCTATGTCCTGCCCATCTTGGCACAATTGAACAATTGTGTTTGGGGGCATTTTTGAGCTGGCGTTAGACGTCCATGTTATATAATATATGGTCGCAGGTTACTAGATACTAATACTACTTCTAAGTCTGGTTCAGTTACCGTAAAGTTTTTCCCACAATAGTGACAGATGTGATGTTTTCGTTCCGGTTTTCCGTGCACGGACACCAGATGGCGCAGCAGGCTGGAGCGTCTCGGCAACGCAATGCCGCATATATTACATTTACATTGTGTCTAGAATGAAAAAGTTATTGACATTTTATCGGTAACTACTCTTAAGAGAACGTATCGTGAAAACACAGATCAAATTATTTATTAAATAAATATTTTGCTTGGTACTTTTTATTTTTCCCCAGTAGTCACACTACTTAATCATATATGATGATCATACATTTCGATATTATAATAACTAATTTCAGGCGTCAACACCTTTATATTGACATCGCATGTGCTCACAAACTCTATCACTTATGAAAACTTAAGTGACATAATAGTACATTGTGTATATTGTGTCATTGTGTGTGACGATAAATAAGAATTTGTGTGTAATAATTTTTGTACCACTCGTGGCACACACAATGTTTTTCATCACACCTGTGAGGCAAAAAAGTAAATAAAACAATACATTTTCACAAAATTACTCTATAATGGTCTAAATCATTTCTCTAAATCAGGGATGAAATCTCGGCGCGGTAGCGCGCCGCGCTAGTGCGACGTAATGTTGTATGAAAATCCTTGACAGCCCTAGGGTGTAATGACGCATCTACACAGCGCTTCGCCGCAGCGCATTGGCGCACTTACCGAACAGGAGTGATGAAAATAGCATGACGCTGTCATAATTTATTTTAATATCGAAATTCAAGTTACTTATCTAAGAGGTCAAATGTTACAGAATAATCTTTTAGTTGGTAATGGATTATTCCTTAACATCGATAAGTCGATAAAATAGTTTGGTCAATCCCTCTGACAGTTACATTTTCGCTATGAAAATTTCGCTCCTTGCTTATGTCTTACTTACATTGCCGAGATGTACTCTATCGATATGCTTCTGAACTCCATATTTTGTAGGGAATTTTTTCTTACATATGTCACACTGGAACCTGAAAAGATTGGTCCTATTAGAGCATACAAATTACACTAACTGACGAGAGAATAAACTAACACATCATAGGGCATACAGAACATCATCAACCTATCTCAGTCCACTGCTGGGCATCAGTCTCTCCTATATAATAACCTATACGTATGAGCACATTACCTACGTTTGAGCCGGCCGTGTGGTGACGGCAGTAAGAATACATTTGTCACCTCCCCAACTCCTGCGGGTGTCGTAAGAGTCGACTAAGGGATTGAAGTGTCACTGACCACTATTTGATAAAAGATTGATGATGGGCAGCAGCATCATCATAGTGGACACATTAATACAATCGCGAATCCGCTTGCCTAGCGTGGCGACTATGGGTGTTAACGCCTGGTAACACCGGCACCGGCGTTGACCAATCCAGACGACCGTCGGTAGCCAATCAGAGGGCTCCGTGAGCGCGACAACAGCGCCCAGGTTGCGGGCGCTCGACACCACAAAAGCGGAGCACCGAGCCCAGAAATCCCTCTTTCCTTCTAACCACTGAAGCCGCCGCACGTGTCCTAGACATTAACAAGAACCTATAGATTGTACTTTATCCATGATTAAAATGGTAAACTATTAAAGTAGTTTAATTTACTAGAGGCTACAACATAATTGGCGACCGTGACAGGACACGTGCGGCAGGTCTATTATCTTAAAATTGCAGAGCCTGACTTTCGTCGGCCATATTGGAGCGTCGTGGTCTTGGAGCCGACGACGTCGCAAGCCGAATCCAACCACCGCCAGCCTTCGCCGCCAGCCCAGTAACGCGTGCCCGAAGAGGAGGACTGCCGAGGGACGGCTGCGGCGAAGACCAGGGAACCGTGAGATTGGGACGGACGATCGACGGCGTCGGGTAACACGACGCGACCGCGTGGCGCGCGGCGAGACAAGGCGAGTGCCCTGATCCTAGAAAGTGCCCATCCGTACCCACTTTTATATTTTAGGTCAAGTCCCTTCTTTCTAATCCCAACTTAAATTCTCAATTTCAATATGCAGACTACAAACTTGACTACAATTTAACCTAAACATACCTATTTTGCAGTTCATTGATCTTTGACCATTACGTAACTAAACTCGACAAATTACTTTAACTTAAATAACCTTGAATCCCAACTAGATTGTCTTTAAACTGAGTGCCTACTGTGATTTATTGCATCTATTTGTGTTTTACCTACAGGACAGTTTCTTATCAGCTTGTTTTTAGTGATCTTCAAATACCTAACCTCTCAGTGCACGTTGTGTGAGTTAACTTAAATACCGCTTCAGTGCCTATCTATTTAGGCTTTCTTAATTAAATAAGGCAGTGCAGTGAAAACCTGTGCATTCCTTTAAAGATATAATAATAAATACCTAACGCGTTTATTTAAAACCTGACTGAGGCGGCTTGTTTGTGCCTATGTTATCGCCAGCTTGCCCACGCATTTACGTTTAATTCATTTGCACTTAAAAAACCCTTGTTTGCAAGCGCACGTGTGCCATTCTAAAATTAATTTAACTTATTTCCTTTTCTCTTTGCTGACATAAACAATTTCATTCAACTTCACGCCACCCTTGCCTGCGCTTTGGTTCTTGCACGCATATGCACCCTTTCTTTTGCACGATTTCAGTGACGAGGCTGCCCACGTGCGCGCCGCGTGCCACGCATACATACCACGTGCCCACGTGTGCTTCGCGTGCCACGTGCGACCACGTGGCTGCGCACCGGGCCACCTCGGCGTAGCTGTTGAAGGCATCAGGGGCGTGAGCTGTTTTGCCAATTTAACTTTTTGCTGACGTGGATACTTTTTAACTCTAAATAATATTTTTTCTCCAATTAATTCGTCTGTTTTGCCAGCTCAGTTAACAAACACAATTCAACATGACTGAAGCTGCAAAAAAGGAAGCTCTCTTGGCCGAATTACGGATTAAGCGTGGATCCATAAAGGGTCAAGTTTCTAAATTTCGTGGTTATTTAAATACAATTAAGGATGATGAAGTGTTAACGGGAATTAAATTTAATGAGCTTACCTTAAGATTAAATAAAGTTATAGAGTTATCCACGCGCCTAGACGAGCTGCAAACTTCGATTGAGGTAGTTAATTCTGAAAGCCTTGAGAGTGAGCTCCTAGAAAGGGACGCTAATGAATCTCACATTAATTCTGCTATAGCTGTAGCTCAAAATATATTAGAACGCTCTCAAGCTCAGAAACCCTCACCTGAGCCGTCTGTAAAAACTTGTTCTTCGGGCGGTTGTCATTCTGAGCACCTCGGCTTCAAGTTGCCTCAAATTAAAATAAATAAATTTGATGGATCTTATTATAAATGGATGGAATTTAAGGACCTTTATGAATCTTTGATTCATAACAATGACCACATTAAGTCGATCCACAAGTTTCACTACCTAAGTTCGTACCTTGAAGGCGAGGCTGCTCGTGTAATTGCAAATTTAGAAGTTTCAGCTGTCAACTATACTGAGGCCTGGAGACTGCTGTGTGACAGGTTCAGTAATAAAAGGCAATTAATTACTAATCATTTGAATGCATTATTTAATATGGAAAATATACAGCGGGAGTCTGATAAGTCGCTTAGATATTTAAGCGATAGTTTCACTAAAAACCTCCGAGCGTTGAAAACATTAGGTCAACCTACGGAGCATTGGGATACAATGTTAATTCACATGTTAGCTGCAAAACTAGACGCAAATACATATTCAAAATGGGAAGAGCACAGAAATACTCTTCAAGAGTGGCCTACACTTGAAGATTTCAAGGAATTTCTAAAAAATCGTGCAGATATATTAGAAAACCTGTACCGATCTAAAAGAGAAAAACAATCTAATCACAGGTTAGAGCCTGTGACTAATAAAAATTCATTTAAACATGATAAAAACATAAAAACCTTCATGATTTCAGAAAAACAAGGTGACAACAAAGGTCGGCCGTGCGTCGTGTGCCGTGGTGATCACAGAGTGTACGACTGCCCAGCCTTCAAAAAGATGTCGGTCGACGAGCGCTGGTCGCGGGCGTCCACTCTGAGACTCTGCCATGTCTGCCTCCGCCCGGACCACGAGACCCGTCAGTGCAAGCTCAACGGTTGTCGTGTATGTAAGAGACGTCACAACACATACCTACACAACAACACACAAACCACTAACAATCTGTCTAGTGGGTCTAACACAGATCTAATAAGCCAACCCACCGACAGCGTTAGGGAGGAAGCTACTTCCTCCTCAACAATGGTAACTTCTGACAGTGCCGAGGTGCGAAACACCCTCACTGCTAATACTTCTCTCAACAGTAGTGAAGCATTGCTCTCTACTGCTCTAATTGAAATTGTAAATCCTGTCAACAATAAGAGAGAGACAGTCAAATGTCTCTTGGATAACTGTTCACAGTCTAATTATCTTACTGAAGCGTTGAGGCAACGCCTGCAACTTGACCTTCAGCCTCTAACTGCCACAAATGTAACGGGAATAGGAAATACCTCTCTGACCTATAAACCTATGAGGTGCGCAGCTCATATAAAATCTAAACTGACCAATTTCAATGCTAACGCAGACTTTCTTGTCTTAAATAAAATAACTGATCAATTTCCTAAAAAATATGTTGATATTAGTTATCTTAACTTACCTGCATCGATGAAACTTGCAGATCCAACCTTTAACGTTCCATCTCAAATAGATATGCTATTGGGAGTTGAATTGTTCTGGTCGATCGTTACTGGAAGGGCAAAAACATTGCAAGGTAGTAAGTGCACCTTTCTTATCCCTTCAAAGCTTGGGTGGCTTGTAGCCGGTCCGATAGAGGGCGCCACTGCCTATGTAAACTCATTAAACACAAGTACTCATTGCTGCATGTCTGACCTGTCTGCCCAAATGACTAAGTTCTGGGAGACGCAGGAGGTACCGCAAGAAGCGGACTTCAAAAATGGAGGTGAGTTCGATTCTCATCCCATAGAAAAACATTTCACAGATACCACATATCGCCAATCTGATGGCAGGTTTGTAGTGCGTCTACCTTTAAAGGATACGCCCGACTGCCTAGGCAACACATTTAACATTGCTAAAAAACGCCTATTCAACTTAGAAAAACGTTTCAGTAAACAACCTGAACTTAAAAAAATGTATACTGATTTCATAAACGAATATGAAAGTTTAGGTCATCTGTCGGAATCTAAGCAATGTTACAATGCTTATCACGTCCCTCATCACCCAGTGATGAAGGACAGTGAATCTACACGATTAAGGGCAGTCTTTCATGGCAGCTGCCCAACCTCCTCTGGTTATTCTATTAATGATATCCAGATGGTAGGACCTAACATACAAAACTCGTTATTTGACATATTGCTTAGATTCCGACAGTATAGATATGTGCTGTCGTCTGATATAGAAAAACAATATCGTCAAATCTTAATTAATGAAGCAGATAGACACTTGCAAGTCATTTTGTGGCGTGAAAACGAGCACCTACCTATTCGTTCTTTGACCTTAAATACTGTTACGTATGGCTTCGCCTCTTCCAGCTGGTTAGCGGCGCGTTGTTTGTGGCAGTTAGGGGCTGAGAGCAAGGATCCATTAGTTAAGACTATAATACAAAATGATTTTTATTGCGATGACTTACTGACAGGCGCAGATTCTGTAAAGGAGCTGCTTCATATACAGGCCGAGGTATCAAAGGTCCTAACCGCCGGTTGCTTTAACCTACGTAAATACCGCTCGAATTCAAACGAGTTATTAAGTTCTGATTCTATTAATCAAAATGATCATTTGGCATTGAGCCAATCTTGTCAAACACTTGGACAGGGCTGGCTGCCCAGCCAAGATATTCTAAACTATGCAATTAAGCCTTATGAATCTGATGAAAAGGTTACAAAGAGATCAATATTATCAAAAACTTTCCAAGTCTTTGATCCCTTAGGCCTGTTAAGTCTGTGCACAGTTAAACCTAAAATATTACTGCAAACCTTATGGAAAGAAGGCAAAGATTGGGACGAACCGGTTTCACCAGAAATCCAGCGAATCTGGATGCGATTCATTAAAAACTTACATCATATAAAAATGCTTAGTATACCTAGATTTGTGTTGTGCGATGCACCCTCCACAATAGAATTACACTGCTTCTCTGATGCAGCAGAAACTGCGTATGCAGCCTGCATTTATGTTAAAACAATTTCAGGCTCGGGTGAACAACAAGTACACCTACTGTGTGCGAGAGACAGAATTGCTCCAATCAAGAGAACCAGCATACCACGACTTGAATTGTCAGGTTGCTTGTTAGCTGCGCGAACCTACGCAGCTGTAGTAAAAGCCTGGAGACGTCCTGTCTCTCGTGCAATATTCTGGACTGACTCTAGCTGCTGCCTGGCTTGGCTAAAAACTGATATTAGCAAATTAAAGACCTTTGTGGCCAACAGAGTGGCGGCTATAGCCAGTCTCACCCCAGGAGCTACCTGGAGACATGTACCTACCAAAGAAAATCCAAGTGACCTCGCAACCCGTGGCGTAGACCCACAACATGTCTCTGGAGCCGCTCTTTGGTGGCATGGCCCCGAGTTCCTACTAAAACCTGAAGCTGAGTGGCCAGACTTGAATTCTGTGCCTCCGGAGGTCTTGCCTGAAATCAAGGTAACTTCTATGCTTACAACTTTAGAACCTGAGCCATCGATCATTGATTTTGATAGGTTTTCAAAATATAAAAGATTACAACACGCCATGGCTTATGTGCGCCGTTTCATTAATAACTGTAAACCTAGATTACCTAAACTAACGGGATCGCTGTCGGCGCAGGAACTCGCAGACTCGCTACATACTTTAGTCAAAATTGCTCAACAACAGTCGTTTAAGTCTGAAATAGAAACGATGCACAAAGGTCACAGGTTGAGCCCTAAATCACATATCACAACTCTGTCTCCGTTCCTTGACTCTCAAGGCATCTTGAGAGTCGGGGGGAGGCTGGAGGCTTCTGATCGTAGCTACGACCAGAAGCATCCCATGTTATTACGTGCTAAACACACTCTAACCAGACTCATTTTTACACATGAACACATACGTCTCTTACATGCAGGGCCACAGTTGTTATTATGTTCAGTTCGAGACATTATATGGCCGGTCGGAGGCAGACATCTCGCAAGAAGCACGGCCCGCAATTGTGTCACTTGTAGGCGTATTTCTGGTCAAACTTTAAAAAATATTATGGGCAACTTACCCGAACAACGCACAAACACTGATTTTCCATTCACGTCAACTGCGCTTGACCTAGCTGGTCCCTATTTCATAACCGATCGCCGCGGACGTGGATGCAAAATTACCAAATGTTATATGTGTCTATTTATATGTCTAAGATATAAATGTGTACATTTAGAAGCTGTAAGCGACCTGTCTAAAGATTCATTTATGCTTGCACTTCGCAGATTTATCGCCCGACGCGGTAAGCCCGCGGAGTTGTTCTGTGATAACGGTAGAAACTTTGTAGCTGCAGCTAAAGAGATTAATGACTTTTATAAACTATATCAAAATGATATATCTGATTTTGCAGCTGGTCAAGGTATTAAATTTAAATTTGCGCCAGCTTACGCTCCTAACTTTAACGGCTATGCTGAGGCCGGTATTAAAAGTGCTAAATTTCATCTAAAAAGAGTATTAGGTACTACTCATCTCACATTTGAAGAGCTGTCCTCCTTGTTCACTCAAGTAGAGGCAATATTGAACAGTAGACCACTCTGTCCACTATCCTCCTCCCCCAATGACTTAGACCCCCTTACTCCCGGGCACTTTCTGGTTTTTAGGGCGCTCGAGTCGCTGCCGTCGCCGCCACTTGAAGACCGGAGCCCACAACGCCTGGACCGCTACCTCAAGCTGGAGCAGCTGCGTCAACACTTCTGGAAGCGGTGGTCGTCGGAGTTCGTGTCTCTACAACAGCAACGCTACAAGTGGCGCGAAAGACAACGCGATCTACGCCTGGGAGAGCTGGTGCTCATCAAAGAGGAAGGCTTGCCACCGCTGCTGTGGCGCATGGGCAGGGTAGTCAAGCTATACCCCGGCAAGGATGGCGTGCCGCGTGTCGCGGACCTCAACACTGCCAGGGGGCTCGTCAAGCGAGCACTCAACAGAATATGCCCGTTACCTATGCAAGAAAGGGATTCCTGAAAGATACTCTTTCAGCGCCCCGGAGTATGTTAACGCCTGGTAACACCGGCACCGGCGTTGACCAATCCAGACGACCGTCGGTAGCCAATCAGAGGGCTCCGTGAGCGCGACAACAGCGCCCAGGTTGCGGGCGCTCGACACCACAAAAGCGGAGCACCGAGCCCAGAAATCCCTCTTTCCTTCTAACCACTGAAGCCGCCGCACGTGTCCTAGACATTAACAAGAACCTATAGATTGTACTTTATCCATGATTAAAATGGTAAACTATTAAAGTAGTTTAATTTACTAGAGGCTACAACAATGGGCATAGTTAATAGGAGAGGCCTACATCCAGCAGTGGAATATCATAGGCTGATGATGATGATGATCACGCGAATTTGCGTCCTCGGCATCACGTTTACGCATACACAGGACGTGAATTCGCGTCTTCGGCATTGAATGGGTTAAATAAAAATGGGATTTATAAACCTTGATATCTTTTTCAAAGACCTTTCTATTGATATTAATACCCCACACGCATATATACATTTAAAAAAAAATCTATCCCCCAGTTACATGTATGGAGGGCCCCAACCCCAATTATTTTTTTTACAATATAGTATCATAATTCTGTAGCGGTTCATACAGCACATCCTTACCAAATTTCATTGCTGTAACATTTATAGTTTCTGAGTAAATTGGCTGTGACAGACGGACAGACGGACATGACGACTCTAGAAGGGTTCTGTTTTTGCCATTTTGGCTACGGAACCCTAAAAAGATAATTTATAGGAAATAAAAATAAAAGAGCCATATTTTCTTGAACCTTAAGACGACGGCTATCAGGGAAAAATATAATATTTATACCTTCGGAAAACTTTACATAGCCTGGGTAGCGAAATGATGAGATGTATGGTTTCTCACTTACGTGTATTGTTCCCTCGGCATTTATAGTTTCTGAGTAATTTGGCTGTGACAGACGGACATGACGACTCTATAAGGGTTTTGTTTTTGCCATTTTGGCTACGGAACCCTAAAAAGATCATTTATAGGAAATAAAAATAAGAGCCGTATTTTCTTGAACCTTAAGACCATTGTTATCAGGGAAAAATATAATATTTATACCTTCGGAAAACTTTACATAGCCTGGGTAGCGAAATGATGAGATGTATGGTTTCTCACTTACGTGTATTGTTCCCTCGGCATTTATAGTTTCTGAGTAAATTGGCTGTGACAGACGGACATGACGACTCTATAAGGGTTTTGTTTTTGCCATTTTGGCTACGGAACCCTAAAAAGATCATTTATAGGAAATAAAAATAAGAGCCGTATTTTCTTGAACCTTAAGACCATTGTTATCAGGGAAAAATATAATATTTATACCTTCGGAAAACTTTACTTAGCCTGGGTAGCGAAATGATGAGATGTATGGTTTCTCACTTACGTGTATTGTTCCCTCGGTGTATGTTTGAGCGTCAATCGATGTAGTTTGTATTCGCCGGGCGTGTAAAACGGAATTCCACACTCAACGCAGAACAGGTCTGGGTTCAAATCCTCTATGGTTTTCGTCGCCTGTAATGATATCAGTATGCATGCTTAGCACATGATTGGTATGTCAGTATGTCGCCGCGAGATAGATTTTCTATCTTTTACTACCTATATGAATAAAATAGAGATGGATAATCTATCTCGCTGCGACATATTGTCGCACTAATCCTGTGCTAAGCCTACTGAGGGCTACTAACACGATCGACGTCGACACAGCGTCTGTGATCAAAAAAATCTGGCTATGCCAGTGACACACATACGTGATCAACATAACCTTATCCATAGGTAGCATAGATCAAGTTCTTATACCCCTATGCCACTGGCATTGATATACGAGCATTTTTATGTACAATATTTCGGTCACACATCCGTGTCATTGGCTTCGGAGTTCTTTACGGTCATTCTTCATAATTATAGCCTAATTCAAATTACCGTGTCTTTTTTTGACACTGAAGTGCCATACATATTAATATAAATATTAGACTTAAAATTTCATGGGGACAAAAGAATCATCAAAATCGGTTCACCCAGCCGAAAGTTATGAGGTAACATAAAGGGTGAACGATATGAAGTGTTACCAAGTAGATTTTTTTAAGTCTGGTGTCATAGCAATAACAGCTTATTATCGGAAATATGTTTTGGACACCGCATTGAAGTCTTAGGCACGCAAACATTCGGGTAGTAGTCCGCAAACATAAGAACGAACCTGAGCTTCGGCTCGTAAGAACCAAAAATGGCTGAAAACCGAATTTCACGTGTCATTTCTCCAGTGCAGTGAGTTTCGGACTTTTTATCTGGTCTATTTTGAAGAGAAAGGTGAGAGCAATTAAACATGCCCGTAATGAAGAAAGCGATCGTATTTCACTGGCACAAACTACTACCCAAATATTATATGTTCCGTTCGACGTCGGAGATCTTTAGATCTGGAGGAGTTACGTCTCCCAATGACCGATAGATGCCGCTAGCGTCTATGAAGCCGCTCCACACCCGTAGCGCGCCGCTGTGACGTAAAATCCGCCCAGACAGCTTCCTGTAACCAACCAGCTCGCACCCGGCGACTCGCCGCCATTCCATTGTTTCGTCGACCGTCTTGGCCGAAGGTCCGCATATTTTTATTTAAATTCGACACGTGGTCTTTAACTTCTCGATCGACTTAATTCCCAGTAATTATATTTCGGAACTTCTGCTCGAACAGAAAAGTTATTTTAAGGAAGTCATTTGAAGTGTTTCGCTAATCGTCAAGAAAGTGGTCTATCGTTAAATATTTACGACGAAAATTTTAGATTCGAATTTTAAAATTTCATTTGGAATAATCGAGTTCCCGAAGTATTTTCGAACCGATAACGTCCGTCGCGCAATTTTCACGAGTGACTTCGATCTACCCATTTTTCTGGCGAAATACGTCCTCGACCACGATCGTGTTTTAAACGTTACCGTCGTTCAGTCGTAGGCGTTTCCGAGATTTTAAAAGTAGGAAATCGTCCGATTAACGCGTGTTTTTAATCGCGTTACTTCTCATACGGTAACGTAAGCCGCTTCGCACCCGACGAGAGGAAACGTGCATCGCGATCATCGTGTCGCCGCGGGCAGCGCGGCGCCAGCCGGAGGCGGCCCGCGCGCCGCCACGTCGCCGGCGCCGCCGTGTCGCCGCCGCGGCCGGGCGCGCCGGGGGCCACCCCGCGCTCCGCCGCCGTGTCGCCGCCGCGGCCGGGCGCGCCGGGGGCCACCCCGCGCTCCGCCGCCGTGTCGCCGCCGCGGCCGGGCGCGCCGGGGGCCACCCCGCGCTCCGCCGCCGTGTCGCCGCCGCGGCCGGGCGCGCCGGGGGCCACCCCGCGCTCCGCCGCCGTGTCGCCGCCGCGGCCGGGCGCGCCGGGGGCCACCCCGCGCTCCGCCGCCGCCGCCGCGAGCAGCAGCTGGACCTGGGTACTCTTTACGATTTCTGCTCTCGAATCATTTGGTGAGTTAGCTTAATGATATTCTATCCACCCAAGGAGTCTAGTCTGCGTATGGCGACGAATGCTGTGATCGACGGAGATGGCGTGCCGACATGACCTCGTTGACCGCCATGTGGGCGCCACCGGTCCAATCTTCAATGGACTGGCCGCCACGTAGGCGCCACCGGCCCTGACCTCACTGGCCGCCACGTGGGCCTCACTGGCCGCCGTCTAGGCGCCACCGGTCCTGACCTCACTGGCCGCCACATGGGCGCCACCGGTCCTGACCTCACTGGCCGCCGTCTAGGCGCCACCGGTCCGGTCCTCACTGGCCGCTGTCTAGGCGCCACCGGTCCGGTCCTCACTGGGCGCCACCGGTCCTGACCTCACTGGCCGCCACATAAGCGCCACCAATCTTGACCTCGCTGGCCGCCATCTAGGCGCCACCGTTCCGGTCCTCACTAGGCGCCACCGGTCCTGAGCTCACTGGCCGCCACGTGGGCGCCACCGGTCCTGACCTCACTGGCCGCCACATAAGCGCCACCAATCCTGACCTCGCTGGCCGCCATCTAGGCGCCACCGTTCCGGTCCTCACTAGGCGCCACCGGTCCTGAGCTCACTGGCCGCCACGTGGGCGCCACCGGTCCTGACCTCACTGGCCGCCACATAAGCGCCACCAATCCTGACCTCGCTGGCCGCCATCTAGGCGCCACCGTTCCGGTCCTCACTAGGCGCCACCGGTCCTGAGCTCACTGGCCGCCACGTGGGCGCCACCGGTCCTGACCTCACTGGCTGCCACGTGGGCGCCACCGATCCTGACCTCACAGGCCGCCATGTCGGTGCCACCGGGCCTGATCTCACTGGCCGCCACGTCGGTGCCACCGGGCCTGACCCTCTGACCGCCACGTCGGTGCCACCGGGCCTGACCCCCTGGTCGCCACGTCGGTGCCACCGGGGGGGGGGGACCTCACTAGCTGCCATGTTGATGCCACCGGACCTCTCGTCGCTGGCTGTCACGTGGACGCCACCGGTCCCGACATCACTGGCCGCCACCGGTCCCGACGTCACTGGACGCCATATGGGCACCACCGACCCTGACTTCACTGGTAACCACGTGGGTGCTACAGGTGCTAATGCCACGTTTACCCTAGATCAGGCACATGTAACCTTTGTTCTTTTAATAAGTTTAGTCGATAAGTTATATCATTGTATTTGTAATGAGTTTTAATAAATTTTAATTATTATCTTCTTTATTTATCTCTTCTCTTAGGCTAGGTGTTTTATAAAAATGTCTATAAAAGTAAAATACAATACAACATACAAAAACAATACAAAATATAAACACTTTATAAAAAACCTAACCTAGGGTGCCGCCGGCAACGGAGCGGGCCCAAGCTGCCGGTGGTTAAGGTCGCAGAGAGAGGAACCGACGGACTATCCGCGCCGTGTCCAGGATTACCGCCTTCTGCATCTGACCCTTGATCCAGCCATCTAGCGAGAGACTCTTGTTATTATTAATATTACCGGTAAGAATACTACCGTTCGATGCTAATGTTGATGCTGTGTGGCCCACCTCCATGGTGCTGCCGATCACGAAACCGCCGGCTACATTCACGCGGCCACCGCAATTGCGCTACAAGTCACAATATAATTGGTCCGATGAAGTTCATTGTGCAACTACAGTGGCCCACCAAACGATACAATGACTCCACGGTAACGCCTTGCTGCTGGTTGCCACTATGGCTGCCAACCGCCCGGATGATGCCACCGACCGCGAAACCAGCGACTCTCGTCGGTTTGGCCCCTCCATATCACGTAAGTAACCAAGCTGATGCCGGCACCACCCTGGCGCCGCCTGCCGAGCGGAAACATTGCAAAAGTCTAGCGCTCCTGCTTCGAATGTTCCTGATCGACATACACGTACTTACTGCAGCTGGGGGGATTGCAGACCTCTCGGTCTCAATCAAGGATCCGTTTTGATGGCTGACAGAGTCACGAGAAACTGCGTCCTTGCGTTCTATTTTAGGAAATGTAACTATATTCAAATACTATCTGCAATCTCCCACGATCCGACACAGCAGAAGCAGGAATACCTGGTGCACACTGCACCAAACCGAAGACCTGTTCGACAATGAATGGAATCTATAACGTAATATCTCATGTTATTCTACAAATGTATCCGACGAGCTATCGGACAGGTGGTTTGACCTGCTCCGGATTCCTCAGACACTCGAATCCGCGTGCCTGCTTCAGAAAACTGGCGGTATTGACAAGGTTGGGTAACAGATCTCTCTCTACTCGCACGCGTTCTCCAACAATACGGGTTCTGCCTCATGAAGCGAACCGTTTCTCTGAGGACAATAAACAAATTTGGGACAAAAAACCCCCGGTCGTAAGCGACCTCGAGATACAGCTGCTAGAGGGAAGAGGCCATGAAGAAATAGCTCGAAACTCCATACTCGTCACAGAATATAAATTATTCTATTTAATCTAAACGTAATGTCCCGGGGCTATCCCTACACATATTATTATTTTCCAGAGCCGATTAAAGGTCTCCCATATTAATAGCTGAACTTACTCACTCCTCTAGCGCAATGACCAAAAGTAAGTCCTGGTCCCCAACACGACTGTTCACCTCTTGACTCCGGTCCTCGGCAGTTTTAGCATACGTAATATTATTTGTAAGTAAACTATTGGATACGTCCGTGACTGAGTCCACAGGATACAGTTCTTTGCCCACAGCCAACGTTTGATCACCTATCACGACTATTTCCTGATAGCAATCCAGTCAAAAAAGTAGTACATATTACCAGATCGACCCCTATCAACCTAGGTGGGAAAATATATACTAACAAATCCGTTATAATGCCAGCTCCCATCTCATCTGCCAACCGGACTGAGGGAATCTCCTTTGGTGGATTAAGAACGTAATAAAATACATCCATATCGAGGTAAGAAGGAAACATTGTATACCGAGTATACTGATCGACGCACCGCATTCTCAGTCTGTCCAACAAGAAGCCGGTGCATGGTCTCCAACAGGGAATTCGCACTGCGACTCCAAAAAACTACACGCAGTATTTGCAGCACTGTCGAGAGAAAGTAGTAACTTAAGGAGATCGATTAGTTTGTATAATTATTTAAGAACGAATGCGGGGCAAAACCTCCGCCGTTACATCGACCAACGCAGAAAATATTGGCATCAGGGAATGGCCAACGTACTACAGGTTCAGAACTTACGAACAACAAACTACAGGTTCAGAACTTACGGAACCAGTTCGAGTCATATACCTACAGGTCGGTACTTTCAGAAAGTCGATGGACGAGCTAGGGGCTCTGCGCCCCCGAGCGGCACCAGCGCCCGGAGGCCACGGAGCAGATCTTCACCTGCGAGGGTACCCTGTCCATCGACCTGTTCGCTCATCTCGAGCGCCCACGTGCCACGGTAATGTTTCAGCCTAATAGCCCTAACTGAACGTACGATGCGTTTAGCTAAGCGGAATGCTGCGACACCGTCGCCAACTGACCAAATCAAAAGAAAAGTCTGCTGGTGTTCCATTGGCGTTCCTCTAAAGTAAAAACAGGTCCATATGGAAGAAGTCATCGTGGTTTCCAAAAATAACATCGTCTGCCATCTCATCAAATCAAGTAACGAAATATCTCGCATTTTGATCGCATTTAGCGTACCAAACGATACGCTTTGATTTATATTCTTTTTAAAATATTTATTTGGCGAAACCTTCGCCTTCCAAGTACCTGTTTGATTAAACGCTTAAAGAATACTAGTTGTAATCTGAACAGCTGTCCGACATATCGGAGAGAAAAGCACATATGGAATGTTAATTTAATACTGGGTTTAGAGTGCAAGACCTTGCACTGAACTGTATTATACATAGACAATTATTCTAATAATTCTCACTTGTATATCTTCTGTTGGAAATTTCGTTCTAAATTCGATAACATCAAAATATGAACCCAGTTTCTGGACATGTCAATTCGTATAAATAACGAAAATGTTATGTGTGAAATCTGGATAAGTAAATCCTGTATATAATCTGCGGATATCTACTCTGTAGATACACGCAAATCGCATGTCGACCCAACCGAAAAGCCTTGTTTTGAGCCGATTATTAACGCCTGAATGCATAGCGATGCATCATGTATTCTTAATTTTATTGACTACACGTCATAATTCAAATTTAATGGAATATTTGTCAAGCATGACATGCATTTAAAGAATAATGTTTATCTATCTATCTGTACCATGTATATGTACACATATTGGTTTACGGCAGTAGAGCCCTAACATTTGTGCACCCGCTGACTCGCCACCAGGAGATAATAGACAGGTCTCCAGATCTAAAGATCTCCGACGTCGAACGGAACACATAATATGAAATTTTACCTTCCAATAAAATTGTTATTATGTTTCCTCAGACGTCGGAGATCTGGATAATGCCTTCCTGGTGGCATCTTTTATCAAACTATATATTCTCCTCAACAATGGAATGGCGGCGAGTCGCCGGGTGCGAGCTGGTTGGTTACAGGAAGCTGTTGGGCGGAAACTACGTCACAGCGGCGCGCTACGGGGTGTGGAGCGGCTTCATAGACGCTAGCGGCATCTATCGGTCATTGGGAGACGTAACTCCTCCAGATCTAAAGATCTCCGACGTCTGAGGAAACATAATAACAATTTTATTGGAAGGTAAAATTTCATATTTTATTTCATTCAGATTTGTAATGTCTATTGACCGTTAATTAAGCACTAAATTTCAATCAAAACGCGGAATTGGTGTTAATTTTATAAGGTAATAAGTATCACGCAAAAAAGGCACAATGGTTGTCGAGTTGAGGAAAAAGCCCAGTGAAACTAACTAACTAACTAACTAAAGGTAATAAGTATAATCGATATTATAAATATTATAATAGAAAAACGCCGAAAAAGTCTAAATTCCTAAAGATACCCTACTTATTAAAATATTATCGAACCGGATTACTCACGTATTTAAGTCGATGATTGCTCAACATGTTTCGACCCATTAAGAGGGTCCTAGTTCGGAGCACCCCCGGCCAAAGCCCGACGCGTACTGCGGGCCTGCGCCCTGCGTCCTCCGGACGAGGACCCTCTTAATGGGTCGAAACATGTCGAGCAATCATCGACTTAAATACGTAAGTAATCCGGTTCGATAATATTTTAATATGTTAGAAGAGTCTCACGTTAGTTATAATTGTAAAATACCGTACTTAATTTTGTCATTACGAACCTGACTGCAATAAAGGATTTTTTAAACTCTCGCTAATTGGGTGTCAATAAGAGTGAAAATGCCTTTATAATCAGTAGGGGTCAGAAAGAGCGTTGAAAATTTCCGGATTAAATCCCGTTTCCTTCCAAACAGCTCGTTTTTTTTCCGATTTTTTCGAAAAATCAATGAAATTTTCCACTTTAATTTTCAACTCTAAACCAATGTAAATTAGGCCTAATTTTCACTTATACCAGGAGAACGCGATGTCACTGAGGAAAAGTCAATTGAAACAGATGGCAAGGAGTGACAGTGACATTGATTGTTTCCGAAAAAAACGGGAAAAAACTAAGTTTCCATACATTTCCGAAAAAAAAAATTTTTTTCAACATTTTCAACGCTAGTCGGAACTATGGGTGCATAACTCTAACAAAACTTTAAAATTGACACATGGGAACACTTTAGCCAAGAAAAATACGAATATTATTGAAAAATCTGTATCCAATTTTATTCCCTATCTCGACCTTCGAACGAACCTTAAACTTACAATGTGTGGGTGTGTAGAGATACTTTGTACGTATACGATGTATGTGCAGTCGACAAAAAAGTCTCCTTTACCGCTCACAAGTGCAAACATCTTACCACGGATGCGCGATACACATAGAAATTCGGTTGCAACGAACGCTCATGCTGTCGCGTGACGCGACAGCATGAGCGTGTTTGCACGTGCACGTTTACACGTGTTTGCACGTGTTTGCAGCGTGTTTGCACTTGTGAGCTGTAAAGGAGACTTTGTTACATGCTATGTCAAATCCACTTGACAAGTTTTGTTAAAGTTAAACCATATACCAATTTTAAATAAAGCCTCAACATTAAAGGCGCCGCCGTCAAAATAGGTATAAAAGCACCTATCATTTTTTTAATACGATGTTTTAGTTGATTTTTACAGATATCGCACGAGTATGATGTCTCACCAAAATGTTATTTTATCGGCATAGTTTTATTTTGACGGCGGCGCCTTTGATATCGAGCGGTAGGTATATATGTTTTTTACTCGAACTCAAAATAGGTATAAAAGCATGAGGGTGTACGACTTCATATTATTGAAATAAAATACTTTGTTTTATATTTACAGACATCGCACGAGTATGATGTCTCCCCCATAATGTAATTTTATGAGCATTTATTTACAAACATAGACTTATTTTGACGCCGGCACCTTTGATGTAGGCGATAGGCATGTTTATTGCTCGATGTCAAAGGGACCGCCGTCAAAATGGGTATAAAAGCATGAGGCCGAACGACTTCATATTATTTGATTACAATATTTTGTTTTATTTTTTGCAGATATCGCACGAGTATGATGTATTCCTAATAATATAATTTTATCGCCATTTATTCACAAACATATAAGAGTAATTTAGCCTCCGCTGTCTACGCAAATTTGTTAAGTAACGTCTATCTGTTTAATCCTTTGTACTGATAAGCCTGTTTAGGAGAGATGCCATACGCATGTGATATCTGTACGTAAAAGTATGAAAATAATTAAATCTTAGGAAGGAATTTATGCTAATCTAACATCTACACAATCATGTCAGTCCTCTATTTTTGAATGCCAATTTATTTTCAGGAAATATAATTAGAATCGTATTAGAGACTACATCATTTTGATGACTTTGCATACGTTCTGTCACTTACAGATATCACATGGGTATGGCTTCTCCCCTAAATGAACTTATCAGCGTAGAATAAAACTTATACGCATCACTTAAACAGCCTCGAATTATACTAAAGTCGCATGCATTAATATGTGAACAATTTCACTAAATGTTACTTTGAATTTCTACAGTTCATATTTAAAAAGAGTTATAGTTTACCGTACGCCGTCTCGCCAACGTATGCTAGTCAGATAGGGCAGCTGGGGTCCGCTCGGCTCCTAAACAATACAGTACACAGTACATTGTGCATCAAGGGAGGTAAGTACGGAATTACTAACGAGAGTGTTAGAAGCCCGACGCCGTAGGCGGAGGCCTTTTAATGACTTGAGTTAGTATTCCGCGTACCGACCGTGATGGATACAATGTTTTTCATCACACTTGCCGACAAAAAATAGTTTTAAGACAAAATATTATCAAATGACGTACTGACACTTCTAATACTCCCTAGGGAATTTCACTTTTATTCTATCTCTCCCATTTTCTCTTAATACATGTAATGAAGGAAGGTTTAGTCAGCCCGCATAGTTGATAGTGACGAAGTTTTGAATTTGCTGCCTTTTTTACTATGAAAAGTCATTAGATACAGTACATTGTAACATAAAAACCGTGACGTTAAATTTTTTTTTACTACTCGCCTAATGTTTGAATTACTGCGACCATATATAACATGGACGTCTAAAGCCGGCTCAAAAATGCCCCCAAAAACAATTGTTCAATTGTCCCAAGATGCGCAGGACATAGCACTTTTCTTTGACAAATGTTTATAGAATTTTGACGGACCAATCACAACTATTTTCAAATGGCGGTTTAAGTTTTTATAGGTTGTTATTGAAATTCATTACCGTGATGCATTGAAGAGGAGGTGACACTTGTCAACTAAAATTCAGGACCGTTTTTGAAAGGCGTGTATGTGGTATGGCGTGCGGCGTCCATGTTTTATTTGTTCGTAGTTGAATTACGATTACGCACGCAAAATTATAATTATAAACATTTTCTCAAACTTGCTACGGAATGCTGATGTTACTTACGTTAAATTAAACCCGGAAATACTATGTATCCGGTGTCATGTGCTTAGATGATATGTAAAGAGATTTCATGTATTTATTTCACACCTAGGACTGCAAACAAACTGTCTTTTGTTTTGAAACGTCAACGTTTTGACATTCAGCCGCAGAAAAAAAAAAATAAACCTTAGAACTAATGTCTATACCAACAGGTAAAAGGAGACCTCAAACAGATTTAAAAAAAGTTAGGCGCGAATGTTTTTTTTTAATGTTATGATATATATACTGTACTATTGGTATATTTACAAATTAAGTACCGTAAAATGGGGCTACTTTCAAATCGTGGGGCAACTTTGATGATTACAGCAAAACTTTGCATTTTTTTCTGTAACTCATAATCTACTGAACGCATCAGTTTGATATTTTTACACTAGCAACACTGACAGTTCTGCCATCTTTCCACGCGGCGTACACTCAGCAGCTCTCACGGGTGCTTTGAAAAAAAAAATTAACGCAGTGACTGAATATTTTATAAAATTTGTGGTATGGAAAACTTCTGTTCTACAAGTGTGAGTATTGCAATTATCTTTTATTGACATAGCTTATGTAATTGTGTGTTTCTTTGAGGATCGAAACGTGATTGAGTCCTCCAGTACCGACCGCCATTTTATTTTCTATGGCGGGAATTTTGAAATGGGGCTTCATTGACAGAAGGTGCGGGGCTACATTGATAGTTATCAAATTTACCCCATATCGTCTGCGATATATTGACCTGTTTTTAGTACCGTTATCAAACTAACCCCAAATGTTTTTCTTTTTAGATTTAAGATGGTGCGAACATATAAACCACGTCCGGGTAACCGGGCCTATCGGAACTATACGCAACAAGATTTAGAGGAAGCAGTGCAGGCTATATCGGATGGGGTCCTGAGCGTCAATGCTGCTTCAATAAATAGTAGCTTCAATATAGTTTGATTTCAAATAGAGAACGATAAGATTACGAGTAGGTAGGTGCTTAAATGCCTGTTGCGAATTATGTTGTGTTGATCTCAATTACCCTTAACTAGCTCTATTAAAAATTGGTTAGATAGGTATTATACGAAGGAAAGTTACGTATGTTAAGTTTCTAATGTTATAGGTATTGTTCTGTTTGAGTCACTGATTATAAAAATTACACATTTACTAGTATTGTTACTATATTTTATGAATATAGTTTATTTTAAGATATGTACCTTAAAAAAGTAAGACGGATCTCAATAATAACGTCAATTGACAGCAAATTGTTATTCTATGATAAGAAAAAGACTTATAACATACAAATAAATGCTACTAATTACATTTTTGTTTCATTTTTTCACTTAAATGGCAAAGGTACGCCTAATCAAATTTACCCCTGTCATCAATGTTACCCCTTTGAACTTTTAAACCCAATAACTTGAAAAGTAGTAGGTGGATATTTTTTTTTGTTTTTGCATTTTTATGCTGTTAGGGGATACTATCAAATATCGTTATAAAACTGTGGTCTATCAAAGTAACCCCTTTCCAAGTATAGAGTTGATAGCGCACTTTTTTTTTCTTTTCTCTATGATTATAAGCCAAAAATTTTTTTCCATCAAACCTAAAAAAACTTCGTGTCAAGTTGCTATTACGTGATTTTTTGCGTATTTATAGCATTAAAACTGACGAAGTTTTAAGCATTTCAATTTTAAAATTAATCAATCTGGCCCCATTTTACGGTAGTATGGTTCGGTGAAATCAGTTCGTTTTATTTCTGGGCAAGTTTGAGAAAAGCACTATACAAATCTCGGCGAGAAACAGGGTTACATGCCGCGTATCACTATCTGGCCTCAGTTCCTTCGGCCAGATATATCTACTTGGCCTGTAACCCTTCGTTTCCCGTCCTCTATAGTAATGTACTATTACGTCGAGATCGAAACTCAACTGACAACGCTGTAGGCAATACTAATTAATTAGACCAATAGCGTGCCAGCAAAAAAGACATCAACGAGCGGCCACCTCAGGATCGGCACTTCGTTTCGGTGTATTTATTCCATTATTTAAATTTGTTTACTCGTAGAAAAAGTATTGTACGCAATAGAGTTACAGTATCGGCCAATAATACAGTGTGTAAGACTAATATGGGCGATCAATTAAACCAGGGTCGCGTTTTATAAAGTTACAATTTACAATTTCGCTGTTTGCCTCTCTTTCTAGCCAATATGTGAGTGCGTTAGAGAGGCAAACAGCGAAATTGTAAATCGTAACTTTATAAAACGCGACCCAGGCATAGGATACATTAGTGTAATCATGGATTACAAGATTTTTTTTTAAGTTACTCTTAATTATGACCCTACAGATTTTTTTTAAGATTATCGGAGCAGCAAGTAGGTACGAACATTTGTTATTGTTGATATGGCTGGCAGTTATGTCATCTGCTTTTGAAATTAGCTGTCAATGAGAGTTTAACTCGCGTATGTTGCTTTACATTGCGCGCCGAATTATTTTGTATGGAAAATTTTGTTGGTCTTGTTTTAAGTAAAAGTTATTTGAATGTACTTATTATATCGTAAACTAACACCCGTTAAGAGCTTCGCCCGTATTAGACTTACACCCTGTATATGACAATCGTGACTTTTTGTATTAACGTATATGTATAGAGTAAGCGGTACAGTGGGGTTCAAAGTTGCATGGACAGATTATGAATGAATTAATTCATAAATTGTACCCTTAGTTAATATTCAATATAAGTACCTGTGTCTGTGTTTGTGTTTGCGGCAGTCGATCCTCCTTCGTACGATGGGTGAATACCTGTGTGCCGATTTCGGTACAACCGGCACCGGCGGCACTTTAGGGTCTTTTGTGCCACGATCGTGTACGCGAGGGTCTTGTATGGATTGTAGACGCTTGACTCTTATTACGGGTTCCGTGCCTGGTTCTATTTTTGGCTGTGAAGTGAAATGTTTTATTACATTATACAGGGTTATTTGGCCGTGTGGTGACGGCAGTAAGAATACATTTGTCACCACCCCAACCCCTCCTGCGGGTGTCGTAAGAGTCGACTAAGGGATTGAAGTGTCACTGACCGTTATTTCATGAAATATTGATGATGGGCAGCAGCGTCGTCATAGTGGACACATTACTGCGATCGCCAATCCGCTTGCCCAGCGTGGCGATTATGGGCATTTCCCTCCTAATGCGTCTATACGCATAGTTAATAGGAGAGGCCTACGTCCAGCAGTGGACTATCACAGGCTGATGATGTGATGTGATTATACAGGGTGGAAATTATTTTTAGATCTGTGAGGGAAACTATCAGATCCAGAGTAGCTACCCGAAAATGGTCTTAGTAGACCTTCCCTATTTTAACTTAATGAAGATTGACGTTTACAGATTTTGTAAAAAAACATACAGTAAAAATGGTCATTTTTGAATTATTTTTTTTGATGCCAATCGATCCTGCTTCTGTTCAGGATCAAAAGCTTGTATGGGACCAAAAAAACATTTTCGGCTAGAAAAGCCACAAATCAAGAATAAAAATTCCCATACAAATTGTATGAAATTTCCACCCTGTATTTTGTACGACATATCATTTCATATTTACAAGCGCTTTACGGTGAACGAAAACATCGTGAGGAAACCTGCATACATCTGCGAAGAATTTCAGTATATGTGAAGTCCCCAACAAGTACTTGGCCAGCGTTGGGACCACGCAAAATTGCCTTTTTCGATGTCAATTTGCGGAAAAAATGCCCAGAATACAACAACAACATTATATTTAGAAACAAATATAAAATGTTTTATTTAATGACAATCGTCTAATTAGGGTTTTCGATATATAGCGGCGCTTCGTTGGCGAGAGGTCCAAATAGCTGTCAGATTCATAGGTAGTGAACAACATATATCGAAATACAATAGTATTTGGATGTTTATTCATTTTGTAAAGGATTACGACTAGAAAACGGGCGCCAAACTGAACATTGAGCTATAAAACAGGGATGCAAAGTCACTGGTACTAAAGAAAATTACTACAACTTTGTTCATTTCATGGGAATTCGGTTAGAACTGATTTTTCACCACACTGCTCGTAAACACGCTGTTTGTCCTTCAATTTCAGAGCGCAAAACTGTGTTTTAATCTCTAGCGGTTAAATAAATTTTTATCTTCTGGATAGACTAAAGCTGATTTGTTTATTTTTTGGAAGTTGAGAACTTGCAAATAAATACCTTCTAATTTGTTATGTTTGAGTTTTATTTTGCATGTTTCCTCGCTTTAGTGTGGTGAAAAATGTTGTGTTTCACTCGGCAGTAAAGCTTGTTCAACTTGAAACCCTCGCATCGCTCAAGATTCCATTTTATCAAATTCTGGAATCTTTCGCTTGCTCGGGTTTCAATATTTGCACGAGAGTTAAACAATCAATTTGCTCCCTAGTAAAACAAATAACTATTTTTATTTATTTTCGATATCATTATTCATAAAGTAATTTTAAGAACATATCAACCAAGAAATATATAGACAATCAAATTCGCGTATTAATTTTGACAGTTCCTTGGACCTCACGCCATGGTAGCATCTCACCGCTCCATAGTGGCATAAAAAGTATCAATATTGTTTTTAAGGTTTCCTTTAGGATATTTTTTTTGAGTATGTTTGGATGATTGGAGGTTGACTCCATTGAACTCCCGCTTGAGCGCCTGAGTACCCCGATGGGGTAGGTTTAGGAAGGATAATGTAATGCTGCCGTGTGGTGACGGCAGGTAAGAATACATTTGTCATCACTCCAACTCCTCCTGCGGGTGTCGTAAGAGTCGACTAAGGGATTGAAGTGTCACTAAATATTATTTAATAAAAGATTGATGATGGGCAGCAGCGTCATCATAGTGGACACATTACTGCGATCGCCAATCCGCTTGCCCAGTGTGGCGATTATGGGCATTTACCTCCTAATGCGTCTATACGCATAGTTAATAGGAGAGGCCTACGTCCAGCAGTGGACTTTTATAGGCTGATGATGATGATGACGATGAATGTAATGCGGAGAGTTGCTGAATAACACGTAATACACATAATATTTAGTTATAACACTAACACGACACACTCAAATAACACTTAATCACATATTGAGTGTTATTGAAGTTTTTATTGGAACAGCAATTTAAAAACCGCATGAAAGAAGTTGATTCCAGAGATCGGATACAGATTTTGTCTCCATACAAAAGAACTGTTTCTAATTTCGTTTTTTTCATTCATCGGTATATAAATTCTCTTTTAATGGAGTAATTTATAAATACGATATATTGATAATTACATGAAATATTAAGTACTACATGAAGAGTATAAAACATTTTAAAATATTGGTCTATTTCTAGGTTTTCCTAAAATCCGGTTCCGAACCCTTGATTCACCTAAAGGTGCGTTTAAACCAAAAGAGCATTCGCTGTTCTAGCGCCCATTCTAAGAAATCAACCAATCACGTTTTGTGTACCGATCGAATTTCGTAGAGTGGGAGGTTAGAACAGCGAATGCTCTTTTAGTTTAACCGCACCTTAAGGAGTAAAAGGAGTCCTGGAGGGCAGTTCCTGCGCTACAGGGACGAACTAAAGCGCAACCTTAAAGCCGCGGACATTTCGTCAGAGCGCTGGGAGGAGTACTAAATGTATTGGAGGGTTTGAAGTTAATATTTGAGATATTTCTGATTTTATTTCAAAAAAGTTATTAGTGTAATTTTACTCGTTGGGTAACGTGCTTTCGATATCACTTAAAAGTTTTCTGATATCTCTCATATTTACGGAATTATGGCCTGTAAACACTTATCGATTACACCCTGTATATACAGGGTGTTTGGTTAGCGGTGTCGGAGCTTTTAAGGTGGAATGACTGGAATGTCACGGTCAGCTAGGCACTACTACGCCAATAGATGGCGTTACAGTGCCTAGCTGGTGCGAATTCTACGTATTTTTAAATTTTATGTATGATAATGGAAATATTTTAAATAAGTGATGTGTTTGCCTAAAATAAACTGCTATTTCTAATGTGGCCAACAAAATTTCAGATGAGGTTTAATTTACAAAATAAGTTTATTTGAATAAATACGAAACGCTGTCGCGCTTGCGAAGTATTCACACACACATTCAAATCCTTATTCGTTGACGAAACTGATTGCTTATTTCTTCGGAACGTGTTTTGAACTTGGATTAGTCTAAGTTGGATGACCGTCTGACGCACTTTCATGAGGACCAAGGTTCAAATCTCGTAATATCAAGATATATATTTTTTGCTTTATAAGACTTTTTATTTTTTTATTGATACTTTACCTATAATCACAATTATTCCAGTAATGCCTGTCCCACAAATCTTCACAAGCGTACAATTCTACAAAATTGTATAAATTCCCATACAAAATAGTCCCAACAAAATAAAATAATTGCACGACATGCGTTCGGTTTGACAGAGCGGCAACGCAGCATTTGTGGTCAACTGGCAACGTCGCTTTTTAACGCCCACGCCGAAGATACGATTGGTGTATGACACTGTCGCCGCCGACCCACACATTGACAAATTTGTATAAAAATAAAGTAGTGTTTTAAGCTATTATTTGACCATTTTTATTACGGAAATAGAATTTGCCGCAAATAAAAATCAAAATGATTGTGGATGGAAGTGGTTTCATTGTAAAACTATGCTCCATTTACCCATATTTGAATAAATCAATTAGTATGAAAAACGAACCACCTTAAGGGCTTAAACTACAATCAATTTTATCGATAAATTACCATACAATTTTTTTTTGTGCGAACGATAATTAAATGGCAGCCATTTTAAAATTTCAAACAGACGAATACGGGCGCACGTGATATTTCTGGAATTATACGTTTGTTATCGGTCCTATCCCGCAAAAAAAATCTCGTTAGAGAGCTCATTGGATAAACAAACTAATTAAGCTAATCATTTGACTCAACTATTTGAACAACAAGGCTAAAAAAAAATTTTTTAATAAAAAATAGTAAAAAATTCACCTTAATTTTTCAATTAATTTAATTTTGCACGAAAACTAGGTCGTTAAGATAGGTTTTCGGTGTTGTTATTTATTAGTACAGTATGTTAGCTAAAAAATAACACCATAATTACAGTTATACCTTAAGTACTTTAGGAATTACAAGTGCTCAAACATACACCAAAACAGCTGCATTTAGCGTTCCCGATGCAAAATCCATAAACAAATGAATGTCAGCAGTGTACTGACTAATGAAGTGGCCGCCTTCCATCCATCCAGTGCATGTTTCAACACTTCTAATTCCTAAAGTAGTTAAGGTATAACTGTAATTATGGTGTTGTGATTTAGCTAACATCCTGTACTAACAAATAACAACACCAAAAACCTATCTTAACGGCCTAGTTTTCATGCAAAATTAAATTAATTGAAAAATTAAGGTGAATTTTTTACTATTTTTAATTTAAAAAAATGTTTTTAGCCTTGTTGTTCAAATAGTTGAGTCAAATGATTAGCTTAATTAGTTCCCTTATTTATGAGCTCTCTAACGAGATTTTTTTTTGTAAGGATAGGACCGATAACAAACGTATTATTCCAGAAATATCACGTGCGCCCGTATTCGTCTGTTTGAAATTTTAAAATGGCCGACATTTCATTATCGTTGGCACAAAAAAAAAATTGTATGGTAATTTATCGAAGAAATTGATTGTAATTTAAGCCCTTAAAAGCTCCGACACCGCTAACCAAACACCCTGTATATGATTCACCTATTTATACAGTTTCACATACCTGAATAATACTCGACATAACTGGCTTCCGATTAATTGGCTCAACAGTTATCAGCTGAGGAACGAATGGAGATTTAACCGGCATGTTACATTCCGCCACAATCTCCGGTTCAGACTCGCAGCTCTCTGTCGAGTCTGTGTCGATGTCTGGCTCCTGTTTTAAAAGGGGGTCTGGAACCTGAAAATAATGAGGATTAGGATTATACATTCACGTTGTTCGTAAGCATAACAAATCGTCGATTTTACTCGAACTTGGTTAATTTGCTGGTCCCAATTTCACCACATTGACAAGTGCTACAATTGTAAATTTACTGTTTCTGCAATCTGGGGCGTCTATCAGTTATCGTTTTCCATCGGAAGGGCCGTGCGTTTGTTTGCCACTAACATACAATTTTGTGCAGGAATTTTAATAATTCAAAAGTAAATAACTACGTTTTTGCGAAGCAAAATTACAATTGTCACAAAAAACACGACAATTGTAGCGAAATTCCGACATATGCCGAACCTCATGTCAAGATCGAATGAGAATTGTACTATACTAATACTCGCGACAATTGTCACGAGTTATAGAATTATTGAGTGTTATTGGAGTTTTTATTGGAACAGCAATTTAAAAACCGCATGAAAGAAGTTGATTCCAGAGATCGGATACAGATTTTGTCTCCATACAAAAGAACTGTTTCTAATTTCGTTTTTTTCATTCATCGGTATATAAATTCTCTTTTAATGGAGTAATTTATAAATACGATATATTGATAATTACATGAAATATTGAGTACTACATGAAGAGTATAAAACATTTTGAAATATTGGTCTATTTCTAGGTGTTCCTAAAATCCGGTTCCGAACCCTTGATTCACCTAAAGGTGCGTTTAAACCAAAAGAGCATTCGCTGTTCTAGCGCCCATTCTAAGAAATCAACCAATCACGTTTTGTGTACCGATCGAATTTCGTAGAGTGGGAGGTTAGAACAGCGAATGCTCTTTTAGTTTAACCGCACCTTAAGGAGTAAAAGGAGTCCAGGGGCCTATTTCTCGTACCTTATTAGACTAGTAATATTAGTCCACGAGCTAATATTTTTTACAAGTTTACAAATTTGCGTTTCTCGAAGCCACTCTAATAAAATATTAGTTATTAGTTACCAACTAATAAATATTAGCTAATATTATTAGACTTAATTTGGTTTTGGTTTCTCGAATAGAAAGACTTGTAACTACACTTGTAAAATACACTCATAAAGCTATTAGTCAACGAAGCTTGGTAAAAAATATTAGTCGAAACTATTAGCGTGTCAATTATCACAGTTAAGTAAAGAAAATTATAAAATGTGGACGGATTCGGATGATTCAGATAATGCACATAATATAATAATAATTAGTCGTCGTTTTTACGTTTATCTATGTTGGTTAACGTGTCCGAAAAGCTTCCAAATAAAATATCTCTGCCTTCCAATATATTCCTCAAAACCATCTATTTCATATTCCCTTCTTAAACATCTTAATCAATTTAAATATGTTATTTAATAAATATTAGCATTCCATTCTTAATAAATTTAAATATTTTATTTTAACTAAACAAACAATTTGCCTTTTACCGCCAATGTGCAAATGTCAAAGGATAAACCATGGCGGAAACTTTTCTTTTTTTTAATATGAAATAAGGCATAGGTAAAACCCTATTCAGCCAAGCTGGACTAATATTTTTTATTAGTTTACCAATATTAGTTACCAGTCTAATAATTATTTTCGAGAAACAGAAAATACCTACTAGGACTTGTAAAAATTTCACTAGTAACTAATAACTAATATACTTGTAAACTAATAGTTACGAGAAATAGGCCCCTGGAGGGCAGTTCCTGCGCTACAGGGACGAACTAAAGCGCAACCTTAAAGCCGCGGACATTTCGTCAGAGCGCTGGGAGGAGTACTAAATGTATTGGAGGGTTTGAAGTTAATATTTGAGATATTTCTGATTTTATTTCAAAAAAGTTATTAGTGTAATTTTACTCGTTGGGTAACGTGCTTTCGATATCACTTAAAAGTTTTCTGATATCTCTCATATTTACGGAATTATGGCCTGTAAACACTTATCGATTACACCCTGTATATACATATATGATTCACCTATTTATACAGTTTCACATACCTGAATAATACTCGACATAACTGGCTTCCGATTAATTGGCTCAACAGTTATCAGCTGAGGAACGAATGGAGATTTAACCGGCATGTTACATTCCGCCACAATCTCCGGTTCAGACTCGCAGCTCTCTGTCGAGTCTGTGTCGATGTCTGGCTCCTGTTTTAAAAGGGGGTCTGGAACCTGAAAATAATGAGGATTAGGATTATACATTCACGTTGTTCGTAAGCATAACAAATCGTCGATTTTACTCGAACTTGGTTACTTTGCTGGTCCCAATTTCACCACATTGACAAGTGCTACAATTGTAAATTTACTGTTTCTGCAATCTGGGGCGTCTATAGGCTACAGTTATCGTTTTCCATCGGAAGGGCCGTGCGTTTGTTTGCCACTAACATACAATTTTGTGCAGGAATTTTAATAATTCAAAAGTAAATAACTACGTTTTTGCGAAGCAAAATTACAATTGTCACAAAAAACACGACAATTGTAGCGAAATTCCGACATATGCCGAAACTCATGTCAAGATCGAATGAGAATTGTACTACTATACTAATACTCGCGACAATTGTCACGAGTTATAGAATTATTGAGTGTTATTGTAGTTTTTATTGGAACAGCAATTTAAAAACCGCATGAAAGAAGTTGATTCCAGAGATCGGATACAGATTTTGTCTCCATACAAAAGAACTGTTTCTAATTTCGTTCTTTTTCATTCATCGGTATATAAATTCTCTTTTAATGGAGTAATTTATAAATACGATATATTGATAATTACATGAAATATTGAGTACTACATGAAGAGTATAAAACATTTTAAAATATTGGTCTATTTCTAGGTTTTCCTAAAATCCGGTTCCGAACCCTGGTTGATTCACCTAAAGGTGCGTTTAAACCAAAAGAGCATTCGCTGTTCTAGCGCCCATTCTAAGAAATCAACCAATCACGTTTTGTGTACCGATCGAATTTCGTAGAGTGGGAGGTTAGAACAGCGAATGCTCTTTTAGTTTAACCGCACCTTAAGGAGTAAAAGGAGTCCTGGAGGGCAGTTCCTGCGCTACAGGGACGTACTAAAGCGCAACCTTAAAGCCGCGGACATTTCGTCAGAGCGCTGGGAGGAGTACTAAATGTATTGGAGGGTTTGAAGTTAATATTTGAGATATTTCTGATTTTATTTCAAAAAAGTTATTAGTGTAATTTTACTCGTTGGGTAACGTGCTTTCGATATCACTTAAAAGTTTTCTGATATCTCTCATATTTACGGAATTATGGCCTGTAAACACTTATCGATTACACCCTGTATATACAGGGTGTTTGGTTAGCGGTGTCGGAGCTTTTAAGGGCTTAAACTACAATCAATTTTATCGATAAATTACCATACAATTTTTTTTTGTGCGAACGATAATTAAATGGCAGCCATTTTAAAATTTCAAACAGACGAATACGGGCGCACGTGATATTTCTGGAATTATACGTTTGTTATCGGTCCTATCCCCGCAAAAAAAATCTCGTTAGAGAGCTCATTAGATAAACAAACTAATTAAGCTAATCATTTGACTCAACTATTTGAACAACAAGGCTAAAAAAAAAATTTTTAATAAAAAATAGTAAAAAAATCACCTTAACTTATCAATTAATTTAATTTTGCACGAAAACTAGGTCGTTAAGATAGGTTTTCGGTGTTGTTATTTATTAGTACAGTATGTTAGCTAAAAAATAACACCATAATTACAGTTATACCTTAAGTACTTTAGGAATTACAAGTGCTCAAACATACACCAAAACAGCTGCATTTAGCGTTCCCGATGCAAAATCCATAAACAAATGAATGTCAGCAGTGTACTGACTAGTGAAGTGGCCGCCTTCCATCCATCCAGTGCATGTTTCAACACTTCTAATTCCTAAAGTACTTAAGGTATAACTGTAATTATGGTGTTGTGATTTAGCTAACATCCTGTACTAACAAATAACAACACCAAAAACCTATCTTAACAGCCTAGTTTTCATGCAAAATTAAATTAATTGAAAAATTAAGGTGAATTTTTTACTATTTTTAATTTAAAAAAATGTTTTTAGCCTTGTTGTTCAAATAGTTGAGTCAAATGATTAGCTTAATTAGTTCGCTTATCTATGAGCTCTCTAACGAGATTTTTTTTGTAAGGATAGGACCGATAACAAACGTATTATTCCAGAAATATCACGTGCGCCCGTATTCGTCTGTTTGAAATTTTAAAATGGCCGACATTTCATTATCGTTGGCACAAAAAAAAAATTGTATGGTAATTTATCGAAGAAATTGATTGTAGTTTAAGCCCTTAAAAGCTCCGACACCGCTAACCAAACACCCTGTATATGATTCACCTATTTATACAGTTTCACATACCTGAATAATACTCGACATAACTGGCTTCCGATTAATTGGCTCAACAGTTATCAGCTGAGGAACGAATGGAGATTTAACCGGCATGTTACATTCCGCCACAATCTCCGGTTCAGACTCGCAGCTCTCTGTCGAGTCTGTGTCGATGTCTGGCTCCTGTTTTAAAAGGGGGTCTGGAACCTGAAAATAATGAGGATTAGGATTATACATTCACGTTGTTCGTAAGCATAACAAATCGTCGATTTTACTCGAACTTGGTTACTTTGCTGGTCCCAATTTCACCACATTGACAAGTGCTAAAATTGTAAATTTACTGTTTCTGCAATCTGGGGCGTCTCTAGGCTACAGTTATCGTTTTCCATCGGAAGGGCCGTGCGTTTGTTTGCCACTAACATACAATTTTGTGCAGGAATTTTAATAATTCAAAAGTAAATAACTACGTTTTTGCGAAGCAAAATTACAATTGTCACAAAAAACACGACAATTGTAGCGAAATTCCGACGTATGCCGAACCTCATGTCAAGATCGAATGAGAATTGTACGTAGGATGCCCTGAAAATTTCGGGAATTTAATACTTAGGAACGTATATTTGACATGTGTTATACCTCTTTCTTACAAGCATAGTCTCATTCTTTATTCGAAAACACTGGCCACTTAGAAAAAAAAAACAATGTCCGATTTTCAATTGTTTTTTAAAGTCGTTGAGTCGCTGGTGAAAATGGAGCTGTCCCGCGAAAGTTTTAGAGCAATGATTTATTATGACTTTAATAGTGGATTAACACAACAACAATGTGGAGACCGATTAACTATTGCTTTTAGTAGTGAAGCACCTTCAAAGACGACCATATACAGGTGGTATTCGGAATTCCAACGTGGCCGTGTGTCTCTTGCGGATGACGTACGTGAGGGTCGACCGAAAACGGCCGTTACCGATCAAAACATCGATGTTGTTCGCCAACTGATAAAGGAAGATAGGCATGTTACATATCGGGAGATTCAGGAGACTTTAGGCATTGGAATGAGTCAGGTACAAGTTATTTTACAACAAGAGTTGGGCGTGCGGAAGTTATTTTCCCGGTGGATTCCTCACTTGTTATCTGACGACCAGAAAACGGTACGTGTCAATTGGTGCCGCAAAACTTTAAAAAGATTTAATGGAGGAAGCTCAAATGCCGTTTTTAGTATTGTGTCAGGTGACGAATCATGGATTTACGCATATGAGCCTGAATCGAAAAACCAATCTCGAGTTTGGGTTTACGAAGACGAACCGAAGCCGACAAAAGTTGTTCGTTCTCGCAGCACGATCAAAAAAATGGTAGCCACGTTTGTCTCCAAATCGGGTCACGTGGCGACTATCGCTCTTGAAGATCGAAGAACTGTCAATGCCGATTGGTATATAGGCGTTTGTTTACCGATTGTTTTTGCTGAACTGCGAAAAACTAACCCTAACCGCCGTATTATCGCCCTCACACCGCTCAGAAAACAGACGACTATCTGAAGGGCGAAAACGTCGAATTACTGGACCATCCTCCGTACAGCCCCGACCTAAGTCCCAACGAGTTTTTTACTTTCCCGAAAATAAAGAATCGGTTGCGTGGTCAGCGTTTTCAGACCGCGGAAGAAGCAGTCAACGCTTATAAAATGGCCATTTTGTCAACCCCCACTTCAGACTTCAATAACTGTTTTAAAAACTGGTTTCAGAGAATGAAAAAGTGTATTAAACACAAAGGAGAATACTTTGAAAAACAATTTTCATTAAAATGCGTATTTTTTCCGATTCCCGAAACTTTCAGGGCAACCTACATACTATACTAATACTCGCGACAATTGTCACGAGTTTCGAAAAATAAAAAGTAGTTTATTAACGATTTTAAAACGTTATTAGACATAATTTTATGTTGGTTGCAAACAAGCACATGGGCCGTCCGATAGCAAGCGGTAGCCTGTGACGTCAGTAACACTGATATTTTATTTACAACTGGTGGTGGTAGGTCCTCGTGCAGGGTCCGACCGGATAGCTACCACCGTCTAACCCGTTAACCTGCCGCTAAATAGTACTGTGTTCCGGTTTGGGGGTAAGGTAGCCGGTGTAATTACTGGCATAGAGGCAATCCATCTAAGTCCTCAGGGTAGGCAGCGCATAGGCGATTTTTTTGTCACTATGTCCATGGGCCTCAGTTCCCGCTTTCCATCGGGTGGGCTGAGAGCTCAGTTCTACCTTTGTCACATAAAATATAACATAAAACACTACTCTTAGCAACATCGTATGGGCTTGTGCATAAATCACGCGAGGTCCTATAGGGGGGGAGGGGGGTCCCAGAAAACATCACGAAAGATCACGTTAGGGGAGGGGGGGTACCAGGAGACCTCACGTGTATTTTTCTACGATGAACGAACTAAGAAATATTGTGAATTTCGGCTAGCGAACGTGAAAAGTTGAATGAGAAAAATACACGTGAGACTGCTAGGTCTAGCCAAGAAACTCACCAAACATCACCATGGGGGAGGGGGGGGTCAAAAAGTAGCCGAAAAAACCTCACATGATTTATGCATGAGCCCTATGCTAGTATTGAAGGAGCACTTAGATACGATTAGTTTCAAATAGGTGTTCGTTACATAGTGAGTTTTGGTTGTCTAATGTTAAAGGTTATTTTTGAGCTTACCTGTTTCACAATGGGTACTTGAGGTACCTCAAACTCCATCTCCGTTTCCGGTTCCGGTTCTGCTTTAATAGTAACGGTTATTTGAGTTTCTTGGAATATCTGTAACAAAGAAAAACCTTACCTATTTTTTTTCATTGCGTAAATATTATTTCGGTAGTGAGAATTTTACAGAATTTTGACTTTATTCTATAGATATAAAGATAACAATATAGCTACGAACAGATAAAACATAGAAGCCGCACGTCATACTACCTTTCAAAAACGGTCCTGTATTTTAGTTGACAAGTGCCACCTCCTCTTCAATGCATCACGGCAATGAATTTATTATTTATTTATTTAAACTTTATTGCACAGTAAAAATACAGATACAACAGGCGTGCCATAAGGCATTCTCTACCAGTCAACTTACAGGCCAAACAGATAAACATTTAATGGTGCGGGATGTGAAGGGTTCATACTTAAATACACTAACAAAATATGAGTACTTGTTAATAATAATATAGTTTCTATAGATATGCAATATATAAATGATAAAGCTATAAATATCAAAATATATAATGTCTAAACTCCATAGTAATTTGACACTAGTATCTGAGAGTATGTATTATTCTTTGAATAAGTTTGATGAAATCTAGCGTTAATGGAGTAATTTGTAGATATCTACTTGATAGATATATTGATTTAAATTTTCACTTTTAACTTTTTAATGTCAACTAAATATTTTGATTTCTACTTTTATTTGTTCCCAAGTAGTCACACTACTTAATACTATAAAAAATATAAATATTTGATGTTATATACCAAAGAAAACACAACCCAAACCCACATGCCCAGCTTTTGTCGCACTGAGTGGCAGAGCGGTGCAGGCATCAGCCATGAAAGCTGAGCATGTGGGTTCAATTCCCACCTCGGACGTTAGTGATCTTGGTTGTTTTTTCTTTGGTATATGACATCCAATATTTATAATTCAAGCATATTAGTTATGCCACAAAAGTAAAAATTGTGCAGGTACTTACAGGTTTGACATCCCTTTGTGTAGATTCTTTATCAACTTTCCTCAGCAAGTTTCGGAGAGTCTTCGCACCCCTAAGAGCTGTTTGTTGGAAGCTATACATGGACGTCATCAGCACTTTGCAATAACCACAGTGCAGCAATGTGTGGTCTTTAAATTCCAACTGAAACACGTTTAAAAATAATAAATGATAATGTAGCAACTTATTTTAATATTAAGTTTTTAATTATTAAGTCTAATATAGATTGTGTTGCATTATATTCGTAATTCTATATTTACTTCTTCTCTTGTGTACTGTGCTACCTTCTGCCTTCTGTTATGTATGGACTATCTTCTCTGTGTCTTGTTTAAACACAAATAAACTTTATAAATGTTAAATCGAGGTGTACATTTAATTATCACCCATAACGCTAAAATAAAATAAACAGCTTGATATCTCTACCATAATGCACATTTTCTAAAGCAAGTACCTATATATAATTGAATACTGGGTCTATTTACAATTTTGCTGTTTGCCTCTCTTTCTAGCCAATGTTAAAGAGGCAAACAGCGAAATTATAAAATGTAACTTTATAAAACGCGACCCTGCTATTCAATTATGTGTAGTTCTGAGCTAACAGACCAGTTTACCCTGTAATTCCTATCCTCTTTACGGTTTCTTTATATCATTCGCAATTTTTTTATGATGATTTATCAACACACAACTTTGGGCCATTCAGACATGTACCAGTTGTCGGTAGAATACAAAAAAAGGTAAAACCGCCTATGAATCGCGTAGTTTACTAATCACTGCCAAATACTAAATAAAATCTTACCGTGTTCATAACGGGCGATATAATAGCCTCAAGTAACTGCCTATGTTCAGCGCTCAGAGGCATTAAGGGCGGCTCTTTCACCAAACAAATCACGCAGATGGAAACCATTATGTCTTTTGTTTAGTGCACTTTAGTATTAATTTACATGGTGCATGAATATAAAACGTAATCAAATTTGACAAGAAAGAACTCGAGAGAGAGTAATAATATTATTTGATAGAAGATGATAATATACGCCGCGTTCTATTTTACAGTATTGTTTGTTTTAATGTCTGCCTATTCCGTTACAACACTTACAACTACGTGTACAAGTGTTAGTTATAGTATATCGTAGGTTACGTCTAGAGTTGTCGCGGAAAGTAAAGGCGTCTGGCACTTAAGCACGCTCATTGATTTCACGTGCCTCATTTTTCCGAACAAATTCTATTATGTGTTGTGTAGATAAAATAATTCTGAACTTGACAGTGCAGTGGAATGTTCGGAAACCTCATTTGTGATAGCACAAGGCGGGCGTGCTTTCACCTCATCGATGCGAAACATTTGATTGCTGTCTTGATTGCTGTGTATTGTATAGTTTGTTGCTTAGGTATATATATATATTATATTAATTAAGATTGGATAAAGGCAAGATAAAGGTTCAACTTCAAAAGTTTATTCTTTGGGAATTGAACCTTAATCAAAATATTTACTATTTTGTCAAAATTCATACCTTGTACATAGGATAATTACCTATTTATAAGATATGAATTTTGACAAAATAGTAAACATATTCTAAGAATGATTTGATTAAGCTGACTGTAATATTTATTTGATTTCATTTCATGTATTATAATTTCATTATGTCTGCGACTGAAGGATTTGTATCCATGGTCAAGAAATAAATAAAAAAAATCAATACTGTCAGTGTCAGTGTCAATGGATGTTTATTTAACCTCTTGACCTTTTCATTCTTTCATCCTGTTTGTTGTAAAATTTAACTAACCGGCATATTTTAAGTAATTCAACAACAGCAAAAGTATCAAATCCGCTAACCAAGGTAATTATGTTTCACAACATATTCTCAGCGTTTCATTTTATTTAAGTTTTTATATTGAATGTAATGGTAGATTAGGGAAAACCGGGGAATGCACAATTACAAAATTAATAATGCGTGCGTTATAGCGCTTACACCGTTGATTGAGAGTCCATATTAGAATAATCCGCTTGGCTTATTGTATCCACTACGCAGTTAGCGTAATTTGGGTGTGACCTTTTTAAATTAAATTTATATTCTTTAAGGCACCTTAGGCACCTGTCCCATCAATTAAAACACCAAATATATTTTTTTTGAAAACCGACTTCAACCGATTTCAGCAAGATCCAAGATTTGTTTCCTCAAATCCCACTTTCTGAATGCCAATTCTTGATTGCAAATTACCAAAAGTTTATAAAATTTGAAGAGATCCCTCGATTTCTCCAAGATCCCATCATCAGATCCCAACTTCGTGCCAATGGAACCATCTCGGGGTTGTACACGTTTGATCACAAAAGAAAAATTTGAAATTAGTTCATGATTCTCGGAGATATCGGGTAACATACATTCATGAGAACCTCCTCCTTTTTTTGAAGTCGGTTAAAAAAGACAAAAACTTTAGTTTAATTATTTATTTTTATTTTAGACAGGCAGCTAATGCTAACATCTAAATCATAGTTCACTTTGCTCAATTTCATTGCTTAAATAGTTTATCAAGTCTATTTTAAACTGATTAACACTGGTAGAGTTGTTCCAAGCTTTTACTATTCTGTTTACAATTAAGTTTGTTCCTATATTTATTTTTTTCTTTGTTGTTACTAGTTATAGGTTCAGGCCTACTATTGCAAACAGCGAAATTCGTAAATTTCGAGGATTTATTTCTGTCACTCCAACATAGGCGTCATTAGGGTGAGAGAGACAAAGCCTCGAAATTTGCGAATTTCGAAGTTCGCGTTAGAGCCACGAAGCCGCCACGTTTGAAGCCGGTAACACAGCGTCTGTGATCAATATAATATGACTCCTTTGACAGTGACACACATACATGATCAAAATAACCTTATTCCTACACCTACCATAACTGAAATTCTTACTCCTATGCCAGTGACAGATATACAAACATTTTAACACAAATGTTGTGTCAGCCGCATAGGAGTACAATCTTTCTAGTCACATGCATGTCACTAGCATAGGAGTTCTACAAGATAATTAGCACTTAGTGTAATAGTACTGGGGGTGAATGTGTTAAGATTCAATCAATATTTGGTTGCAGCGACAATGGGTGCGCCGAGCATCAACCTCTATAAAGCCAGATCAACATTTAAGGACGGTTCTGAGAGTTCAAGTTCGTCATCAAGTTCCAACGATTCTGGAAAGAAAAGGCGCCATAGAAGACGACATAAATCGAGGCGTGAGCTGAAAAAGCTTGCAAAGAAGGTAAGTGAAATGTGCCATCATCATTTCAGCCATAAGACGTTGACTGGTGAACATAGGGCTCCCCATAGATTGCCACAATGACCGTTCCTGTGCCACCCGCATACAGCGGACTCTACGACCTTCACCAAGTTACCTTACAATAAAACGCTTATTTAAATACAGGGTGTTTTTTATATTTCCGTTACTTAAATTGCACAGGTTACTTGGGACATTAATAGAAGTTGCCTGGTATATCGGCTTTTGTTAATTTCGTCGTTTTCATACATAAGAATTGAAATGGCAAGTGTGAGTGAACCTTAAGTATAAGATCTCAGGTGACTGACAGCACACGTCAGAATAAGTACCATTACATGTAATAAAGGTTGCAATATACTTGTTCAGTAAATAAACTTATTTTCTTAATAACTCAATAACCGTAAGAGTAAGGGTTTTAAGATTCTAGTTTCTTAGAGAAACTTTTTTTGACCTAAACAGCTTCCCTTTAATTTAACGGAGATCAATAAAAACACCATATATACTAACCAGATCCTATCAATGAAGTTGCTTTCTGATATATCGGAAACAATAACACTATCTATACTAGGGATAAGTTCGCCTTTGTACCTGTCAAATTCTTTGTAAAAAATTGTATTTTTGCCTGTATTTTGTGTACAATAAAGAATTTACATACATACATACATACTATCACGCCTTCATGATACCGGCCTGTTTCGATATTTTTGACCACCATACCACCATGGCCGTTCCGATATACGCGTGAATAACGGATATAAATAACCACAGTGTGTAAAAAGATAACATAAGCGTAAAAAGAAGTACCAATGAATAAAAATATATTTTTTATTTTTTTTATTGAGGTTTGCCAACAGGTGAAATACTTGATACGAAAACTATACATGTAAATTGCTCGAGTATTCACCCAATTACAGGCAAACACAGCATGCATATACAAATAATAATCGCTAACATGATACAATCCAATCCACATAGATACTTATACTAAGTTTAGTTAATCAGACATAGCACCAAGTTACAGTTTAAATTTATGACATTTCATTAAAATAAATAAAGAAAAGCTTAAAGCCCATAGCTAGCAAGTCGAAGAATTGACAATACTGTCAAATACTTATTAATATTAATTATTTTGTTCGCAGATGAAAATGCGACAGTTTGTCATTGACCCTGAAAGCAGCGATGAAATAAGGATCTTGATAGACCCAAAAAAAATGCTTCAAAATTTGTCAGTTTTGCCCTCCGTAAAATCAGCTACGGAAAGTATCTCACTACTACTTGAGAGCATTTCCATCGAACAAATCAATCAACCTCAAATAATACATACTTCCACCAATAAACGTGCAAATGAAACAAAACTTAAAGGGAAAACTGACATCAAAAGAGCTCGTATGAATGAACAAAACAGCAATAATCAAAGCGTAAACAGATGCAATTTCAAATGCAACATTTGCGCTGAGATATTTCAAAATGAAGTCAGTTTAAAAAGACACAATGAAACACCTAATATCCATCCAAATAAAATTTACGAAATATATGAAGATGGTAATGTAACATTTCGTTGCGGCGTCTGCGGAAAGAGATACGTCAACAAAGGTAACTGTAATAGACACTTTAAAGGAAATCATATGCCAGGGCTTGAAAAGAAATGCGATACTAAAGATTTTAAAGTTGCACAGAAGCCTGAAGATGTGATTAAAGATCCTTTATTCGTGTGTGGGTGCGGGATAGCTTCACCTGACATCGATAGAGCAATAGAACATGCACAGCTACACTATCTTCCAGACGTCGAAACTATTGTGCAAACGTGTGAAAGCTGTCAATTCAACTTTGAACTTCAGAACTACCCAAACCACTTGTGTAGAGCAGGGTCCGGGTTTGTCATAAGATACAGCCCAGTGAAATTGCTGAACGATGAATGGTCTGAGATTTTACAAGGTTTAAATGACGCTCGTGTAAACGAAATGAAGTCGTCAAGTATTTATGGAAATACCAGGAAGGTTAAAATGCAGACTGATGATGATTCTGGAGAGCCTCTGTATCTATGCGACACGTGTAAAAACTATGTCAGTCCAGCAAAAGTAGAAGCTCATTGCATTAAAGAGAAAGCTTGCCTTGAAAGTCAGACTAAAGAATTTAATTTCTGTGATGAATGTGAAAGGTTTTTCTTTACAGCTGAAGCTTTATCAGAGCATGAAAAAATAGATCATGAGACTGTCAATTTCAGAATAGTTACATTCAACCGCGAAGAAGACGTAAATATTAATAGAGCTTTGAGAAAAGTACAGATAATTAGAGAACCCCCGAAAACAAATACAACTGTGCAGAGTGACGAAAACAGAAAAAGAAACGTAATCGACAGCATAGTAGCTCTGTTTTGTCAAGATTGCAGTATTTACATTCCTCATTCGGAATTTAAAACTCATAAAGCAAAACATAAACCCAATTACGCTAAAGAACGTCAAGTCACAAACGAAGAAGAAGTACCAACATCTTTAAATAACATTAATGATGTTGGGAAGGGAGTTGAAAACAACGATGACAATATAATAGATCAAAGCAATCCCGGTAAAGACATTCAACCAGATGTAACTTCCGAAGTTGCAAATATGCCAGATGGTACAACAAATGCAATTCCCGAAGTTGCAAATAAGCCAGAAGAACTTATGGGCTCCCAACATATAGTACCGATCGACGATCTCACATCAAATATCAATCTCACATCAACAGATCAGAATAAAAATATTGAACTTGAAGATGACGCTGTAATCAAACGTCTTGAAGCCACACAAACTCAAACACACAATAGTGTTAAAATTATCAGAAATGAAATCATTTGCGAAGGTCCATCACAAAAAGGATGTTTGGAAAATAATAATGTAGAAGACACTGTCTTTGTTACGAATAAGGTTGTTGATAAGGATAAAGTTACAGATAAAGATAATTCTTCTCCCAACCCTCAACATGATGTAATTATTAAAGCGAACGTACAAAAGGATGAAGAAAATCCTATTACAAAAAATGTTGGATTTGGTAATATCACATCAGACAGACTAGATGTAGCCAGCACTTCTACAAACCAAGGTAAAATTACTGATTTTAAAATTGCAGAGGATGTTCCTGCTATTGATATATCCGAATGTGAAGGTGAAAACCCAATTACTTTACAAAATGACGATAAAAGAAAAATAAAATTGATTGATATAGCCACTAATAATGCAGAATCAAATGTCGTTATTGTAATAAGTGATGAATCTGATAACGAACAAACAGAAACACATCAGTCTGATGATGTTTTTGACATTAATGATGAATTTGTATTTGAAGGACGAGCTACTACATCGGAAGCACCGGTTGATATAATTGAAATAGATGATGAAATTAATGAAGAAATAAGACGTCAACAAGCCGAGATATTAAACACAATAAAGAAGAACTATCGTATACGTGCGAGACAAAATTTCGAATCACAATTTAAAATAACCGATGAACTTTTAAAAAGGTTCTTCCTGAAATAATTTATTTTTGCGCACAAATTTACTATAAATAATATGAAATTTTACCTTCCAATAAAATTAGTATTATGTTTCCATCGACGTCCGAGATCTCCATTATGAGAGCGTTACGTTTCCGACTGACCGATAGATGCCGCTAGCGTCTGTGAAGCCGCTCCACGTGCTGTAGCGCGCCGCTGTCACGTAGTTTCCGCCCAACCGGCTTCCTGTAATCATTAGCACTCACCCGGCGACTCGCCGCCATTTCATTGTTGAGGAGAATACACGGTTTTGATAAAAATAATAAATGCCGCCAGGAAGGCATTACCCAGATCTCGGACGTCGATGGAAACATAATACTAATTTTATTGGAAGGTAAAATTTCATATTATGTGTTCCGTTCGACGTCCGAGATCTCCATTATGAGATCTGTCTATTATCTCCTGGTGGCGAGTCAGCGGGTGCACAAAGGTACACCGATATACCGATGCTATGAATAAAAAATAGTATAGTATATTAGCAATACGTTTAATCGAGGCAATTTTTATAATTAATGCTTGATTTAGCAAATGTAATACAGAGTATCTAAATCATCTAAACGTTAAATAGATTTGACAGGGATTTTACGGCTGGGTCGGTATTCGAACTGCGAATATCTCTGTGGTAAAAACGTCTAAAGGTAGATTCATGTTGCCAGTTAGCTTTTGCCAAAATATCATTAATTGGATATTTTTCTAACCAATTTAGTGACGATACCGCAGATCGAAAGCTACCCGGTGTAGCCTCAATCCCAGAGTCCGCCAGGAGGCGTTTAAGCCAGCCTCCAATCATCGTGGGTGAAGCTGGCTTAGAAGGGACTCTAGTTGATACAAATAAGTTAGTACAGTGGCCTCGAACATTTTCCGTAATTAATACGAGTTGACGTATCCAGAATACTGGATTGATATTATGTTCAGGAGCTTCTAATAGTGTCCAGTTTGATTGTTGATAAAATGCGTTATCAGATTTAGAACCAAATTTTGGAACCAAAATAATTGAGTGAGAGTTATCAGTGTAATTGCTTGGGCTACAGTGAAGCAGTGTAAGGTCGTGGACCCTTCGGCCCGATGCTAAAAGTAAGAGTGCGGCAGTTCTCCTAGATACGTCGTACAAGCTGTTCGGGTTAGGACTCGTATTTTTTAAGTAATAAATCAAATGTCTCGCATCCCATACTGGCGGTTTGGGAGGCGATGGTTTCGCCAAGGAAATCGCTTTTAAAATGTTCTTAATTAGGATATTTGAGGAAAGTTTAGTGTCTGATAGGGGTTCACACACAGCACTTATCACAGATTTATGAACAAGTATCGTTCGGTATGCTAGCTTATCCGATAAGTATAAATGTGCAAGATATCTTGCTACCTGATCTGGAGGAGGTCGGTGACAATCGATCTTATTTTTGGTGCACCACGATGACCATTTGTTCCATATGGGCGTGTATGTTTTAACTGTGGAGGCACGCCAATGAGATGCTAGCAGACTTCTCTCCTGGTCCGACCAGCCCGGTGTTACAGCGTGCCACCCAAAAGGAGCCAGGCCTCCATATTTAGATCGTTGATTTGTGGAGGAGGGCGATTCGTCGTTATATCTACCAGGGCTCTTTGCAGGTTGTAGACTTTCATCGGCCGCGTCAAGGCTCTCTTTTTCAGGTCTGGCCTCCAGAAGGGTCTGGTCCACTTCGGTGTTATCACGATGAACAGGCCCGACGCGGTGTTGAGATGATGCAGAACACGAGGCAGGAGGCTCGGAGGTGGAAATACCCATGCTAGGTCGTAGTGCCAGTAGTTGCTGAACGCGTCGTAATAGTAAGCGTTCGAGTCGAGTGAGTCGATTGAGACGTACCTTGGTACCACGTGAGCGGTCTTGGAGGCGAACAGGTCGATGGACGGAGTACCCCAGCGGGCGATTATCTTCTCCGTGGCTTCCGGGCGCAGGTGCCACTCGGGGGCGCAGTGTCCTCTTGACAGTCCGTCGGCCTCGGTATTGTATCGGCCTGGCAGATAGTAAGGGACCAGTGTGATTCGTAGGCGATCCGTTAATGTTAACAATTTTCGTGTCAGTCGTTGCAACGGGGGAGACTTGGTGCCACCTTCGTTCTTTATATATGCTACGACGGTCCGGTTGTCCGTTTGCAGAACAACTCTGGAGTTCTTTAGGCTTCTGCTTTCTTTCGACAACGCTGCATATACTGCGTAAAGTTCCTTGAGGTTGCTGTGCCAATTCTCCTGCTGGTGGCTCCAGGTTCCTTGCAGCGACTTTCCGTTGACGACTGCTCCCCATTGGAAATCTGATGCGTCCGTCACTATAAAGTTCGTTCTTCCTACTTCTGTGTGAATGCGAGTTTTCTGTGTTACATTCCCGATCCACCATTGGAGATCCTTTCGAACTTCCGGTCACAGACGAGGAGGGAAGTGGGCCGGGGCTCTCTGCAACTGTCCTAGGTGTTGTTGGAGGCTGCGACAGTGCAATCTCCCTCTGTGTACTACGAAGTTCGCGAAGTTGAGACGGCCCAGGAGGCGTTGAGTTTCTTTTACAGTGACGGATTCGGACGCGAGATAGGCTCGCATGTCTTGACGTAATGCGTTTACCTTTTTTGTTGGCAGGGAGCGACTGTTGTGTCTCGTATCCCATGTGATACCTAGGAACTCTATGGTTTGTGTGGGAATCATAACTGACTTCTGATAGTTTATTTTCCAACCCAGGTTGACGAGGGTTGTCCTGGCAATCTGTACCTGTTTTAGTAGCGATGCTTTTGTCTGGTTGGCTATCAGAAAATCGTCTAGATAGACAATCACGCGTAGGCCGTAGGATCTCAGCACCTGTGCTATCCAATTCGATAGGGTTGCAAATAATTTTGGAGCTATAGCTATTCCGAACGGTAGACACGTCATCTGCATTAAACGGCCTTGATAGCTTATCCGAAGAAATCGTCTGTGTCGAGCAAGTATTGGGACATGGTAATATGCTTGGCTTAAATCGAATTTGGCAAGCCAGTCTCCAGTTTGTAAGAAATTGTGCATCTGGCAGTGGTTGAACAGTTTGAAATGAGTGGGTTTCATATACTGATTGAGAGACTTCAGATTGAAAATTGTTCTGACCTTTCCATTGCTCTTCCGTTGCAGAAATAGCGGTGAAATGTAGCTGGGAGTAAGAGGTGCAGGTTCTAGGACTCCTTCTTGAATCATATTGTTTACCTCTTTTGTCATTTGATGTGATTCTGCAGTCCGAAATTTGTGAAGAAAATCGATTGTAGGTAAAATCAGCGGAGGTTTTTGAACAAAGGGAATCCTTACCGATGAAATGAGGTTTAAGATGGAATTCGGAGCTTTTAATTGCTCCCAATTTCTTCGATAAAATCGAAGACATCCTGCTGAAAACTTTCTGGAGTCATTTTCTGTGACGGTTATCGCGGCGCCTCGAGTTGTCTCGTCGTGACTTTTTTCCTTTAACCGTAGAATGTCGGGGTCGCTTAGTAGCAGTGGGTTTTTTATCCGAATTTTGTTTATTGATTCTTCGAAATGGTTTGTCTTTGTATGACGGGACTTGAGCTGGAGAGCGTCGGCGAGCATCGAGATTATGCGGGGTTTGCTTTCCAACCTTGTCAATGCCACCAATTTTCTGCAGGTACACGGACAGTTTTTCTGGGTTGAAAATGTATTCCGATGTCGGAGGAATCTTGTCTATGTCTTCTTTAACGTACTTATCTTTTATCGATCGGAGCAGATCAAACCTCCTGTCCGCTATAGCCTCAGCTCGCTTCCCGGAGACTATTTGTAGGATATCTTGAGAAATTACCTTATAATTCGAGTCATTGTCAAATAGGTCCTTGAGTTTGGTGTAGAGAGCGCCAGGCTCTCCAGCTTCTGGTGTCTCGGACCATTCCATTAACTTTTGCAGGGCCTCGTTGACGGCTTCATTTTGGGCGATTATAGCATTGGACAGAGCTGCGAAGCTTCGCTCCGACTGGGTAGCCCGCGAGCCCCGGGACGTCGAGGGGCCTTCGAGGCGGCGCAGCTCTTCGTTTATCAGTAGTTCCGTGAAACCCGGAGAAGCGATGTATTTTTTTTGGGTATCAATGTAACGTACCGCCTTCCATTCGGGACAGTCCAGTCGCGATAGGGCGCAGCTCTTCGCGACACGGTCCGCCTTCGCCTTCGCTATGGTGGGATCTTTGATCGAGACCGAGAGGTCAGCAATCTGTCCAAATCGCGGTGGCGCCACCGGTTGTGTGCCCGTCGGGGTCGCCCGAGCTGGGAGAGCGAGCGCCGACACTGCGGCGGGGAGTCGCGCGGCGGGCGGCGCCAGCATGGCGGTCGGCATCGGCATGGTCGCCTGCGTGGTTATGGCGGGCGACACGTGGAAAGTCGACGGCGCCATGACGACGGGCAGCGGCCCGAGGGTCGGCGGCGCCGGAGTAGCGGCCGGCGGGATCGTGGCCGGCGGCGCCGTCGCGATAGCCCGCGAGGTCGGAGTCGGCAGCGGCGTCTCCTTTGCGGCGGGTCGGGCTCCGTGAGAGGATAGAATATTATTAAGTTGACTCACTAGTTGGTTCGAAAGGAATTCGAACCTATTTTCCAGTCCCGAAGCCGTAGAAAATTGCGAGGCGCTGCTCGGAGCTCTCGTGTGCCGGCGCCGGTGGCGCGGCGGCGTGGCGGAGCGCCGGTGGCGCGGCGGCGTGGCGGAGCGGCGGCGCCGGCTGCGGCTGCGCGCATGGCGCGGCTCGTCGGCGCCGGAGCTAGACGCCTGTCGCCGCCGATGCGATGTTCGCGAATCACGTTCTCTCTCGACGGATGCGGAGCGGCTACCGTTATCACTCATCACGAAAGGATTAAAAACGCGTCTTAATCTGGTGATTTCCTACTTGAATCTCGGAAATTAGCGTTATACTGACTAACGTGACACTTATAACGGTCGTGGTCGAAGAAAAAATTTTCCGTAATAAAAAGTGGGTAGATCGAAGTCTGTTCTAGAATGTTCCGCGATGGCAAATTTGCGTTATTTGATGTGAAGAGTAGTTAAATCCGATTTTAAAGTTCGTTAGAAACGATATACCACTTTAAAAATAACTTTGTTCGAAAAATTAACGACCAGTTTTTTTTTTTAAATATGTACGGACCTTCGGTCAGGACGGTCGACGCAACAATGAAATGGCGGCGAGTCGCCGGGTGAGTGCTAATGATTACAGGAAGCCGGTTGGGCGGAAACTACGTCACAGCGGCGCGCTACAGCACGTGGAGCGGCTTCACAGACGCTAGCGGCATCTATCGGTCAGTCGGAAACGTAACGCTCTCATAATGGAGATCTCGGACGTCGAACGGAACACATAATATATCTGTCAGACACGTCAAACAAGAAAAAAATCTTTATAAATATTAGATGTCATATTAATAGCGATACACACTGTGAATCTCGTGTCTACAATTTTTATTAATTATTTCAAGACTAACATTGTTGAAATCGTCTCGAAAGTTCGCACTTTTTTTTTGGGTGTGAATTTTTGCATTAAGCGTTATCTGAAGTTATTTTGATTTTGACGACTTTTCAGCGAATACTTTTGGATATTGGATTGTTAAACATAAAACAGAAGAATCAATTTACAGCCCCATGGCTGTTAGAACTACATGGGACTGTTGCGTAACAGTAGAGACTGATTTAACGATGGCTACTTTATTTCGTGAACATGCTTTATATTCTTCTAGCTACCTACTACGAATTCATACAATGACGTTTGTAACTTTAGATATTATTTATCTACATATACTAAAGATAAAAAGATTTTTATTTGCTTCGAACACAGTAAAATATGATACACAATTTAATATATAAAAAGTCCAGTGTGTTCAACCTTAAACTACGTTGCAAATAGTGGTGAACAGTGGCGGGATTGGTCATGGCTGCTTATGTATTTAAGTATCTATATGTATCTATCTATTATTTATTTATTTATATCGTCGCCTAGTACCTAGTACCTACCCACAACACAAGCCTTAAAATTGAGCTTACCGTGGGACTAGGTCGATTTGTGTAAGATGTCCCAAAAATATGTATTTATATCTTCAAGGCAAGCGTAAATAGGTATCTCATAGGTAAGCGTCACAGAATTAGATTTGGATAGAAGAAACAAGTTCATTCATTTGTATGGCGGCCGAGCTTGTCAGATTTTGTACTGAAGTTGTTACTTGCCTATGATTTGAAATATGTCTCAGGCTCTTGAGTATTCATATTTTTTTGTGTTGTTGCAATTAATATTACTTAAGGAGGCATTATTAATGTTTTTGTTCACTTCAACTTACAAGATTTGACGCCCGAAAGCTGCAAGCTGCGATTAAAACGGACAACTGAGTGGATTTCACTGAGTTCATTTGACACGCTAAGTAGATACGTTTGCTTGATCTATGGTAAGCGTGCTCCACCGTAGACTGCATCATCACTTACCAGCAGGTATGGTTGCGGTCAAACGTCTACCTATTCTCAATATACAAGAACATATGGAAGATGATCATTTGTAAGATGAAGATTTTGCTAATCCTATTCCAAATCACATATACCTAAGTAACTTAGGTATAAGTTATATACTTATAAATATATTGTATAACTGTACCACCTACATTTAATTTTAAGCTAATAGCTAGTTGTAACTTCTAAGAACATCTTGCTACATCCCAACGGGGTCCATGTGATACATACTATAATCTTGTAACATCTTAAATACCATGGTATGCAATAAACAGATTATATAGGTCCACCCACGGTGCTCGTGAGCATTCCGAAAGATATTAATGCTTAATTCCTGAGCATATTTAGAGTATTTAATGTTATATAAAATATTTCCTGGATTCGGCTTGGTTCCAGAAATAATTAATCATTTAAAAAAACAATTTTAACAAATTGTTGTTTTGATTAAAAGTATTGGAAATGTTAATAAGTCTAAAAAAAAACATTTATTTTTGCGAAATTTGACATTAGGTCTCATAATATTTTTTGTTTATTTTGATGTCTAGAACTAGAATGCATAGTTAAAATCTTTCGCAATGCTCGCGAGCACCGTGTATATAACAATAATTATAAAAAAAGAAAAATTGTCTGAATTAAAAGAAAAAACTGTCTGAGGCAACGGGTGACCATAAGACTAGCTCATTTCTTGGTCACAAATTAGGTATTGCCATCCAGCGAGGAAATGTGGCCAGTGTTATGGGCACTCTCCCACAGGGCAGCGACTTGGGGTATGTGGTAGTTAAGATTATTGTTTTAGTAATAGTTGGTTTTAAGAATGTTTGTATTTTTTATCCTGTAAAAAAAATATATTTGTATATACAGGTGAGAATTTAAATCGTGAATGGTTAGGTAATATGTTTTTCTTACTCTATGAGTAACTAACAATTGAATGTCCCGCAAGTTACTTAAAAATTGTAATGTTTTGGATTTTTTTATAAAAAAAATATAACGTCTATTTTAGCTATTTAAAACGTTAAATGTAATAAATATCATTTAATTCTGCACGAAATGACAAAATTGGCGTTATTTGTTACCTCAATTTGGAGAGGAGATTTAAATTATTCAATGAATTTGTCTTAATAATCCGTTTTAATATCCTAAAGCCAAAAAAAACAAACATAAATCCAAAAATTTCGAAAATCTAAATAAATAACATGTTTATTTTTAAGTAACTTATGGGGCATTTCATTGTTAGTTGTTAATAGAGTTAGAAAAACCTACCATTCACGATTTAAATTTCACCCAGTATATATATATATATAATTGAAATTTCTTCATTAATATTAATAAGTAAAAACGGAAACTAGATCTGTTGCTCTGCAGGCCTTGCCAAGATGTTATTCTGCTATCGTATACGATAAGCGATAAGTAAAATAAATGTATGAGAATCACAGATTTGAACGAAAAGTCACGCGACCATTTTCATACATTTATTACTTCTCGTTTATCATATACGATTGCAATGCCATCTTGGCTACGCCTGCTAGTGTCATCGTGATAGAGTAAGGCACTGTTCTCACCGCGAGCTACTAAGCTATGAACTATCGGCTATAAACACGAACAAAAGATACGCACTTCCGTGTAAATAAAAGAGACACGGCGGTAATCGCCCAGCTATCAGCTATTACCGCCGGGCGAGTATCGCCGTGTCTCTTTTATTTACACGGGAGTGGGTAAGTTTTATTTGTATTTATAGCCGATAGTTCATAGCTTAGTAGCTCGCGGTGTGACCAGTGCCCAAGCTATGTAATCTAAGACGTATATTTTGTGTTGTATGACTGTTGTGCACTCTGTACGAAAATAATAAAACTACGATAAATTTTACGATGTCATTTATTTACATTCACACATTCGCAAAATCTAATTGCTGAATGCTTATATACTATAATCACAACATTAAAACTTAACTTCAACCAATTTATATTTTAAATATAAAAGTTTACGCGATTAAGACCCGTTTGTTAAAATATGAGTGATGTTTAATTCAACCGATTTCTCTAGAAACCCATCATCAGACCCCAACTTGGCGCCAACGGGACCATCGCGATTAAAATAATCACCAAATAAAAAATGTATAAAACCGATTTCTCCAAAATCGCCGATTTGTTTTCATCATTGGTTTCCTCAAATCCTACTTTCTGAATGCAAATTCTTGTAAATGAATGAAAATTATCAAAAGCGGCATACATGTACCTATAACATTTGAAGCGATCCCTCGATTTCTCCAAGACCCATCATCAGACCCCAACTTGGTGCCAACGGGACCATCTCAGGATTATACACGTTCATAGTATGAAACCTGATAAACTCGCGTATATAAATAACGCGCCCGAAACGCCGGGATCAGGTTTAATTTAATTAATATACGCGAGTTTATCCGTTTTCATACTTTTATTTCATGTGTAATCCTCGCGGTAACCGAAGAAAATATTACGTAATTTTTGTTAAAAAAACTGTACATCTGGAGTATCTGTGACTTCTACTTCTCTATTTTTTCTGTTTGTTCCACTTCTATTTCTTCTTTGTCTTTGATTTTCTTCCATTTCCCTTTTATCTTGATAGGCTTGAGTTTATTGAGCGTGAGATATGTGCCTTTAAAAATACATTTACGTATTTATGCTAATAAAACTGTCTACATCTGGAGTATCTGCCATTTTATACTTCCATTTCTCTATTTAGTTCTTCTTTTTCCGCTACTTCTTTTTCTGTTTGTCCTTCTATTTCTACTTTGTCTTTGTTTTTCTTCCATTTTCCTTTTATCTTGATAGGCTTGAGTTTATTGTGCGTGAGAGATGTGGTACGGCCTTTAAAAATACATTTACGTATTTTTGTTAAAAAAACTGTCTACATCTGGAGTATCTGCGACTTCCATTTCTCTATTTACTTCTTCTTTTTCTGTTTGTTTCACTTTCCTTTCTATTTCTTCTTTGTCTTTGTTTTTCTTCTTCCATTTCCCTTTTATTTTGAGATGCTTGAGTTTATTGTGCGTGTACAGAGCGGAGGTGTATGAGAACGTGGCCGGACAGACTTTGCATTTGAAAGGGCGTAGACCTTCGTGTACTGACAAATGCTCTGTGAGAGTTTTTTGTATCTACGGACAAAGTTAGGTTACAGTGAAAAGGTTCGGTCGAGACACGCAATTTGAGTCTATATTATTAGGTTTCGGAGTCTTGTAACTTCGCCTAGGGTAAAGACGAATTTTCGCATCAATCTTAGGGTAGGGTGCACAGCACTAGCATGAAAAACATGTTCTTTGCTATAGGTAATTTCACCAGAGTTGAGGTGAATGCTTACTATACCTCGATATTTTTCTAGCAGGAACGAGAGATTGACAAAAATAGGTATCGACATAACGGTTATCGATAAGTCTTATTGTAGTCGATAAATAAATTTGATAAATAAAAAAATTGCCGTAGCCTTAAGGTAAATTACACGAATGCAAACATACTTAAAATGATACATAATTTTTTTCATATCTTGTATTTAGTACCCATCAAAATTGCAAAGATTAATAAAATATGCTCTAAAGCCATAGGAAATGATTAATATTAAATATAAGATATTTAGAACAAAGCCTAGATGGGTCTTGTATTTCTTGGTTACCTACCTGTTTTTGCGAAGTTAGCATTTTTATGAGAACAGGATGAACTCATCGATAGCAGTTATGTCGATGTTTAATTTTGTCAATCTCTTGTTCTTGCTAGAAAAATATCGAGGTATAATGATTACACACACATCCAAATGAACTAGGTACAAATTGCAAAAAAAATAGCGAATGAATGAATGACTTGCGTCAAAAAAACGAAGCAAATCCCTTGAACAAACTTTTTGGTCAATCTTACAGTTGCAATTGGGTTTGCTGCCAGTACGAAAAAAGAACACTAATTTCAAATTCCCTGTGTGTTTACATGACATGTTGATGTGTGCGTGACCTCAACTCTCGTGGAACTATCTATACGTGACAATCTGCCCTATAAATGGCGGAACTTCAATTTTTTACACTAGGCAAAGTCAGCTATCCTAGGCGAAGATACGAGATTCGACGGTTCTATATTAATTTCGAGTATTCATTGAGTTTACCCCAACATTTAAAGAAAACTGTTTTCATACATTTACTATGGGAAAAAAGTGAAACTTTAATTACATTATCTGTCACGGTAGTTAGTTCTCATAAGCTAAATGACAATAACACTATGAAAACAGTAGTTTGTAATTTTTTTGTACATTGCCGTATGTTGACCCCTACGAACAAATAAAACATGGAAGCCGCACGCCATACTAAATTGCCTTTTAAAAACGGTCCTGAACTTTAGTTGGCAAGTGTCACCCCCTCTTCAATGCATCACGGTAATGTGTTTCAATGTCAACCTATAAAAACTTAAACCGTCATAGTAGTAAATAGTTGTGATTGGACCGTCAAAGTTTTGATTGGCTGTATTCTATAAACATTTGTCAAAGATGTTGCGCCGAAATATGCGCGGTGTTAAGAAAAGCGCTATGTCCTGCCCATCTTGGCACAATTGAACAATTGTGTTTGGGGGCATTTTTGAGCTGGCGTTAGACGTCCATGTTATATATATGGTCGCAGGTTACTAGATACTAATACTACTTCTAAGTCTGGTTCAGTTACCGTAAAGTTTTTCCCACAATAGTGACAGATGTGATGTTTTCGTTCCGGTTTTCCGTGCACGGACACCAGATGGCGCAGCAGGCTGGAGCGTCTCGGCAACGCAATGCCGCATATATTACATTTACATTGTGTCTAGAATGAAAAAGTTATTGACATTTTATCGGTAACTACTCTTAACAGAACGTATCGTGAAAACACAGATCAAATTATTTATTAAATAAATATTTTGCTTGGTACTTTTTATTTTTCCCCAGTAGTCACACTACTTAATCATATATGATGATCATACATTTCGATATTATAATAACTAATTTCAGGCGTCAACACCTTTATATTGACATCGCATGTGCTCACAAACTCTATCACTTATGAAAACTTAAGTGACATAATAGTACATTGTGTATATTGTGTCATTGTGTGTGACGATAAATAAGAATTTGGGGTCAATCACTTTTTTATGTCACTCGTTGCCATGGTTACGTTCTCCTGGGTCACCCTTAAATTCACAGTTCAATGGCATTAAAATTGACAAAACTTTGAATTTTTTGACAGTTATGGGGCCCTTCCAAGGTGGGTCACCCACTAATCATGATAGTAGACAATGCAGGACACTTTCCCCTAGCAAACTATCACACTGTTGTCCCCTGGGTGATGTGACAGAATAACAACATAAAAAAGTGATTGACCCGTGTAATAATTTTTGTACCACTCGTGGCACACACAATGTTTTTCATCACACCTGTGAGGCAAAAAAGTAAATAAAACAATATATTTTCACAAAATTACTCTATAATGGTCTAAATCATTTCTCAAAATCAGGGATGAAATCTCGGCGCGGTAGCGCGCCGTGCTAGTGCGACGTAATGTTGTATGAAAAATCCTTGACAGCCCTAGGGTGTAATGACGCATCTACACAGCGCTTCGCCGTAGCGCATTGGCGCACTTACCGAACAGGTGTGATGAAAATAGCATATGTGACGCTGTCATAATTTATTTTAATATCGAAATTCAAGTTACTTATCTAAGAGGTCAAATGTTACAGAATAATCTTTTAGTTGGTAATGGATTATTCCTTAACATCGATAAGTCGATAAAATAGTTTGGTCAATCCCTCTGACAGTTACATTTTCGCTATGAAAATTTCGCTCCTTGCTTATGTCTTACTTACATTGCCGAGATGTACTCTATCGATATGCTTCTGAACTCCATATTTTGTAGGGAATTTTTTCTTACATATGTCACACTGGAACCTGAAAAGATTGGTCCTATTAGAGCATACAAATTACACTAACTGACGAGAGAATAAACTAACACATCATAGGGCATACAGAACATCATCAACCTATCTCAGTCCACAGCTGGGCATCAGTCTCTCCTATATAATAACCTATACGTAGGAGCACATTACCTACGTTTGAGCCGGCCGTGTGGTGACGGCAGTAAGAATACATTTGTCACCTCCCCAACTCCTGCGGGTGTCGTAAGAGTCGACTAAGGGATTGAAGTGTCACTGACCACTATTTGATAAAAGATTGATGATGGGCAGCAGCATCATCATAGTGGACACATTAATACAATCGCGAATCCGCTTGCCTAGCGTGGCGACTATGGGCATAGTTAATAGGAGAGGCCTACATCCAGCAGTGGAATATCATAGGCTGATGATGATGATGATGACGCGAATTTGCGTCCTCGGCATCACGTTTACGCATACACAGGACGCGAATTCGCGTCTTCGGCATTGAATGGGTTAAATAAAAATGGGATTTATAAACCTTGATATCTTTTTCAAAGACCTTTCTATTGATATTGATACCCCACACGCATATATACATTTTTAAAAAAATCTATCCCCCAGTTACATGTATGGAGGGCCCCAACCCCAATTATTTTTTTTACAATATAGTATCATAATTCTGTAGCGGTTCATACAGCACATCCTTACCAAATTTCATTGCTGTAACATTTATAGTTTCTGAGTAAATTGGCTGTGACAGACGGACAGACGGACATGACGACTCTAGAAGGGTTCTGTTTTAGCCATTTTGGCTACGGAACCCTAAAAAGATAATTTATAGGAAATAAAAATAAAAGAGCCATATTTTCTTGAACCTTAAGACGACGGCTATCAGGGAAAAATATAATATTTATACCTTCGGAAAACTTTACATAGCCTGGGTAGCGAAATGATGAGATGTATGGTTTCTCACTTACGTGTATTGTTCCCTCGGCATTTATAGTTTCTGAGTAAATTGGCTGTGACAGACGGACATGACGACTCTATAAGGGTTTTGTTTTTGCCATTTTGGCTACGGAACCCTAAAAAGATCATTTATAGGAAATAAAAATAAGAGCCGTATTTTCTTGAACCTTAAGACCATTGTTATCAGGGAAAAATATTATATTTATACCTTCGGAAAACTTTACTTAGCCTGGGTAGCGAAATGATGAGATGTATGGTTTCTCACTTACGTGTATTGTTCCCTCGGTGTATGTTTGAGCGTTAATCGATGTAGTTTGTATTCGCCGGGCGTGTAAAACGGAATTCCACACTCAACGCAGAACAGGTCTGGGTTCAAATCCTCTATGGTTTTCGTCGCCTGTAATGATATCAGTATGCATGCTTAGCACATGATTGGTATGTCAGTATGTCGCCGCGAGATAGATTTTCTATCTTTTACTACCTATATGAATAAAAGAGAGATGGATAATCTATCTCGCTGCGACATATTGTCGCACTAATCCTGTGCTAAGCCTACTGAGGGCTACTAACACGATCGACGTCGACACAGCGTCTGTGACCAAAAAAATCTGGCTATGCCAGTGACACACATACGTGATCAACATAACCTTATCCATAGGTAGCATAGATCAAGTTCTTATACCTCTATGCCACTGGCATTGATATACGAGCATTTTTAAGTACAATATTTCGGTCACGCATCCGTGTCATTGGCTTCGGAGTTCTTTACGGTCATTCTTCATAATTATAGCCTAATTCAAATTACCGTGTCTTTTTTTTGACACTGAAGTGCCATACATATTAATATAAATATTAGACTTAAAATTTCATGGGGACAAAAGAATCATCAAAATCGGTTCACCCAGCCGAAAGTTATGAGGTAACATAAAGGGTGAACGATATGAAGTGTTACCAAGTAGATTTTTTTAAGTCTGGTGTCATAGCAATAGCAGCTTATTATCGGAAATATGTTTTGGACACCGCATTGAAGTCTTAGGCACGCAAACATTCGGGTAGTAGTCCGCAAACATAAGAACGAACCTGAGCTTCGGCTCGTAAGAACCAAAAATGGCTGAAAACCGAATTTCACGTGTCATTTCTCCAGTGCAGTGAGTTTCGGACTTTTTATCTGGTCTATTTTGAAGAGAAAGGTGAGAGCAATTAAACATGCCAGTAATGAAGAAAGCGATCGTATTTCACTGGCACAAACTACTACCCAAATATTTTTTTACCATTTGAAGACCATAGTCAAGGTAAAGAGGTCTATGGACCAAAAGTAAATTTAATCACAAAATGTAATATTTTTCCCTCTTGTTTTTTCTTAATTACAGTAATAAATTGTTGCAACTAAAAAATCGCAGTTAGTTGAAATTGGTAACACTTCATATCATTCACCCTGTACACAAAAAATCGAACAGTCGAGTTTAGAACCTCTTCCTTTTTCTGAAGTCTGTTTAAAATGGATACCTGAATATGTTTCTTCATGTGGTAAGCGAGACTTGCCTTACTCCGGCAAAGCTCGCCGCAGGTCTTGCACGGTACGGGTTCTGGTTCGTGTATCCTTAAACGAGAAGTAAAGGAAGGCCAAGAATTACATACCACAGCCAATTAAAGGAAAAAGTAGCTGTCGAGTCGTACTCAGAAGTCAAAAGGCTTGCACAGAAGAGAGAGGAATGGCGATTACTCCACCGACAAGAGAGTATGATGATGATCCTTAAACGGTCACACTTTATTAGTAATCAAACCGACAGTTCACAGCCAAAACTTACTAATTAATTAATACCTGCCGTCAAACTAGCCAACTGAAGGTAGGTAATTCAGGGAAAACATTTCCCAAAACTAGGTTAATGTAGAAAAATACAACATTGTCATGGCAACCTCACTATTTTTTTATTACACGACTACCAAAAGGAGAGTATATGTGTTCAGCCCCTATGTATGTTTCATATTTTCTTTAAAAGAGCAGATCTTCGCGACCGCTTAACCGTTTTAATGGTGTAAGGTATCATTAGAATCCTCATGACGTCGCCTAACATAGGATATGTGACGTCACGTTAAAAACAATATGGCGGCCTATAAGTTCAATGTCTTAACAAAAAAAAATATTTTTGAAAAAACGTATCGAGTTTGGTATCAAAATGAAGAGGTTTGAACTGCGATTACGAATATGTATATAACTTATATGTTTGTTTGTTACTTATTTTTTCTTTGGTATATGACATCCAATATTTATAATGGAATTTTGAAATCTTTCGGTTTATTAATGAAGGTGCACCATATTAGGCCGTGGAAATCCGGGCTCTGATGAAAATGATACTTACCCTCTGATATGTATTCGCAGGTTTTCTTTGCAGCTCAGCGACTTGTCACAATGCGGGCACGACACCCGCTCTGACGGCTTCTTCGGGCGTTTCCTTTTGCGTCTAGCAAATTGGGCGCCTGGAACTCCCGAGGGGAGTTCTGTGGGAGGTCCATTTTCGCTACAAAGCGGAAAAATCACGGGGTCGTCTACGAGCGTAGCGCGTAGCACTCGTCCGCAATGAAAGTGTTAAAGGTGCGTTCAAACTAAAAGAGCATTCGCTATTCTAACCCCCACTCTACGAAATTCGATCGTTATACAAAACGTGATTGGTGGATTTCGTAGAACGGGCGATAGAACGGCGAATGCTCTTTTGGTTTGAACGCACCTTAACAAGTATCTGGAGCATTCCACGAGAATGTCGCTTACGTAACGCGATTCTTTTAGTACTTCTAAAAATGATAGGAATCCGAATTCTAGTACGGTAATATTTCGGGACTTACACGTTCACACAGTTTTTTCTAACTTTGAGCATTTATTTAAAGTAGCTGCCATAGATAGTATAAGCGTCACGTAAGCGACATTCTAGTGGAATGCCTCATGAACTGTCAGTGACATTTATGATACAATAATAATAATAAATATCTTGGGACATCTTACACAAATCGACCTAGTCCCACGGTAAGCTCAATTAAGGCTTGTGATGTGGGTACCAAGCGACGATACATATAATAGATAGATACATATAGATACTTAAATACATAGACAGCCATGACCAAGGAACAAATATGTGTGATAAATAAATACACAAATAATGCCCTCGCCGGGATTCGAACCCGGAATCTCCAGCTTCGTAGGCAGGGTCACTACCAACTAGGCTACGGAGGCTAACTTTTATCGCTGACCCTACTTTCTTTAACCGGGCCACACCAAATGCGTTTACAGTACGTGCAACTGCGTCTTGTAGCGTATGTAAGAATAGTAGATGGCACACCGTTTTGCTGGACTCGCAAGCTGTGTGCCTTCTAATGTGACATTCAAATACGCTACAACCAGGGCCGCTTTTAGGGGGGGGGGCACCCGGGGCTACAGCCCCGGGGACTCCACGAAACAGGGAAAAATAAATTCGCTGTTCTACCTTGCAAGTGGCTAGTAATAATAATAATAATATATTCTTTATTGTGCCAAAACAAACAAGCTTAAAATTAAAATACAATAATAGAAAAAAAAACGAGCAACAACAGGCGGTCTTATCGCTAAAAGCGATCTCTTACAGACAACCTTAAGGAAGAAGAAATTATCGTACGGAATATTAAGAGGGTAGCAAAATATATTGGAAAAAATACCAATGAGAATACAGTTAACATCGGCACATAAATAAAAATAAATAAATACACACAAATAAATAAATACATAAACAGAGTGACAAAGGAGATCAAGTTAGTGACAGATAGTGAAGCTTAAGTTGAGACTTAAAAATAGGAAGGGATTTAGCAAGTCGTAAATCTAACGGTAGCGCATTCCACAGCCTAATGGCCTGAAAAGTAAAAGATTGATTGTAAAACTTAGTGGAGGAGGAAACTTGGGCAAGAAGGTAGTTTTGCGAGCATCTGACAGATGTGAGATATTTAAACCGTTCTTTAAGGTAGAGGGGAGTAGTCGGGTTAAAAAGTAAATTATAAAGGAGGGTAAGAATATGAGAGTCGCAGTCGAATTGGAAGCCATTTTAGCTGAGAACGGAAGGAGGAAACATGATCGAATTTTCGCAAGCCAAAAATGAAACGGATGCATATATTTTGGAGACGTTCAAGCTTGTTAAGCTGTTCTTCGGAGAGGTCAAGATAAGATATATCCGCGTAGTCCAAGATGGGAAGGAGAAGCGACTGAGCGAGCGCAATGTTGGTAGCGAGCGGCAGGAAGTTACGGAGACGCCTTAGAGAACCGATAGAAGCGAACACCTTCCTACTAACCTCACTGACCTGAGGAATCCACGACAAAGAAGAATCCATAATGATGCCTAGATTTTTTACTTGAGGCGAAAAAGGAATATGAATACCATTAAACAATATCCGAGGTAGATTTGAAATATCTAGCCGGGAAATTAATTTGGGACTGCCAATGATAATCGACTGGGTTTTAGAAGGGTTGACTTTAAGTCCATAGCGGGAACTCCAATCAGAAATTTTTCTCAGGTCTTTATTTGTCGCTTCTATAACCGAGGGCAAGTCATCAAGCATACCCTGTGAATAAATTTGAAGGTCGTCCGCATATAAGTGATAAGAAGAAAGAAGACCATTTGTAATAGAATTTATGAAAATCGAAAACAGAAGTGGAGAGAGGACGCCACCTTGCGGAACGCCGGCTAACGTATTGCACCAGGAAGACCGATTAGCTTCAACCATAACTCGCTGCCGACGACCCTCAAGATAACTACGAAACCAATCAATAGCAAGAGCAGACAAGCCAAGAGAACGTAACATCGCGAGCAGTATGTCAAAATCGACAGCGTTAAACGCATTGCTTAAATCCAATAACGTTAATACCGTCACCATTCTTTTATCCATACCTGCTAGGATGTCATCTGTGATCTTAATGAGCGCTGTTACCGTGCTATGACCGGAGCGGAAACCAGATTGGAAGGAGTTAATGAGGTCGCTTCGATTTAAAAAGGAATTCAGTTGATGGTGGACTAAGCGTTCAAGAACTTTGGAAAGAAATGGAAGTATGGATATGGGGCGATAATCAGAAAAGGAAGAAGGATTGGCCCTTTTTAGGCAGAGGGATTATATCAGCATCCTTCCACAATGAAGGGAAAGAGCCACAAGAGACAGAGCTATTAAGGATATGAGTGATAATCGGAAGAAAGCTAGTGTGAGTTTTCTTTTTTTTTGTAACCGTCAAAAGCCCTTTGCCTTTTTATTTATATGTTTGTTAAATAATAAAATAATCTATACTTGTTTCCACAAAACAATATTTACTGAAGAACTCGACTGAAAAAGATTGTCTACTTGATTTGGGAAATAATTGGGGGTCAGGGGGCCTCCACTCCTTTGTTGCCCCGAAGCCTCTCAACCTCTAAATCCGGCCCTGGCTACAACGCGCACGCCACGCACACACACACGCACACGTGCTGTACACGCATCCCGTGTGGCTCGGTCTTTAGAAATATCTATTATTCATTAAGACGAGGCAAGAGAGCTTAAATTAGATAGGATTACGTCGTCGATTCGTTGGGGCGGGAAGTCGATTCGGGGTCTTTGATCAGTGTGTGTTGCCAGTGATGACATACGGTACTGAAACGTGGCCGCTTACAATGGGCCTCATAAGAAGGCTCAAAGTCACCCAAAGGGCAATGGAGAGGGCTATGCTAGGAGTCTCTCTGCGTGATCGGATTAAAAATGAGACCATCCGCAGCAGAACCAAAGTAACCTAAATAGCACTCCGAATCGCTAAACTGAATAATGACTTCATGTAGACCTCTTTTTAAAAATATGAAACTTCTTACAGTTCCGTGCATGTACATTTACGAAATTTGTTTATTTGTCAGACTTCATGCTGAGCTATTTACAACATATAAAGACTTCTGTAATTTCAATACTAGGTACCCTAACCGTCTTGTAATACCCAATAAAAGGACAAAATTGTACGGCAACAGCACTTACTGCATGGCGGTTAGTATTTATAATAGACTGCAGGATGACATTAAGGTTCTACCATTTACTATTTTTAAGCGTAAACTAAGGAATTGGCTGACACAAGAATGTTTTTACTCTATTGGTGAATTTTTTGATTATTTTAATTTTGGACATTAATTTACCTTTGTGACTAGACTAAGTAACAACCTATGACATTTCAAGTGACATGTACATATATATACCTAACTAATTATTCTAATTGAGCAGCATGTGAATTTAAATAATGATACTCTCCATTTGTGTATACATATGTATAGCTTGTAAGTATTTGTTTTTTGCATGCCAGTTGCTGGTGAAATATGAAAGTGCTTCCTTGTATTCAAACCCATCTATTGTACCATATTTCATGCAAAATAAAGATATTTGATTTGATTTGATTTGAAGTGGCAGTGGGCGGGGCACATTGCGCGTAGAACCGATGGCCGTTGGGGCGGGAAGGTTCTTGAGTGGCGGCCACGTACCGGAAGGCGTAGCGTGGGTAGGCCCCCCACAAGGTGGACTGATGACCTGGTGAAGGTTGCAGGAGTCCGCTGGATGCGGGTGGCGCAGGACCGGTCATTGTGGCAATCTTTGGGGGAGGCCTATGTTCAGCAGTGGACGTCTTTCGGCTGATATGATGATGATGATGATGACGTCGTCGATTGTAATGCCCGCTTTCCACTACGAGCGGAGCAGTCATTAATGGGTCCGTTTAACACATTGAGTGCCGGGAACTCCCGAGGGGAGTTCTCTGTGGGACGTCCAATGTCCTTACAAAGCGGAAAAATCACGGGATCGGCTACGAGCGTAGCGCAATGACAGTGTTAACTTTCACTACTGCTGTGACTCGCAGCCGTCAACTGAATACTAGCCCTTAGCAAGCGATGAACGTGAAACGGAGCCATTAAGGAGTCCGCTCCGCTCTCGGTGGAAAGCGGGCATAATACAGGTCTTTTTACTTGCAGATACTGGTCATACGAGCGGCAAGCAATGCCCATAATGGGCATAAATAAAAGAGCTACAGTCAGAAAACTACATATAATACTAGCTGTTGTCCGTGACTTTGCTATTAACGACTAATTTTGCGAATAACTCTAACCCGAGGCTTGCAACCCGGGTAAAAAATATTACTGTTACTTGCAGATATCACACGAGTATGGTTTCTCTTCTGAATGAACTGGTAAAAGGGCATAAACAAAGCTATTGTTGTTCGCAACTAGTGTGCCTAAAATTGTAAAAGGATGAATCAACTTTTATCTGTCTGTTATTGCCATGGATACGGTCGCCTGAGTCACGCTGCTTTCATGCACAATTATGCTACATAATTTATGTAAACATGCATATAGTCCATGTTTGTAGATGGCTCATCAAGAAAAGGGTTTATTAACACTAGAAAAATGCATGTTTGCATAGTTTAAGTAGCATAATTATTTAATTATGCATAAAACCAGCGTGACTCAGGCGACCGTAACCATGGTAATAACAGACAGAAAAAAGTTGATTCACCCAATTAGACTATCTCGTAAATAGGGGTCAATTACACAAAAGATCGAAGTGTATCAGTAAGGGCCCCACCAATAAGATAAGGGTTCAGTCATTTAGATGGGAAAGTAACAGATAGAGATTCGAACCTGGAACCTACCCTAAGAGCGCTTGTGGTCTAGCGGCAAAACGCACGGCTGCTACGCAGCAGTCGTGGGTTCAATCCCCGGCTTGTACCAATGAGTTTTTCCAAAAACTTATGTACGAAATATCATTTGATATTCACAAGTGCTTTACGGTGAAAGAAAACATCGTTAGGAAACCTACATACATCTGCGTAAAAATTCAAGGGTGTGTGTGAAGTCTCCAACAACTACTGGGCAAGCGTTGGGATCACGCAAAATAATCACGTTCGATGTCGAGTTGCGGAAAAATTGGCCAGAATACAACAACTACCTACCCTACGAACAAATAAAACATGGAAGCCGCACGCCATACTGAATTGCTTTTCAAAAACGGTCCTGAATTTTAGTTGACAAGTGTCACCCACTCTTTAATGCATCACGGTAATGAATTTCAATGTCAACCTATAAAAACTTAAAACGCCATTTAAAATTTGTTGTGAACGGTCCATCAAAGTTTTGATTGGCTATATTCTATAAACATTCGTCAAAGATCTTGCGCCGAAATATGCGCGCTGTTAAGAAAAGCGCCATGTCCTGCCCATCTTGGCACAATTGAACAATTGTTTTTGGGGGTATATTTGAGGCTGGCGTTAGACGTCCATGTTATATATGGTCGCACTTCGCAGCAACTACCCTACCCTAGGGTCACTAGCAACTAGGCTACAGAGGGTGTCAAGATAATAATTTGCTTACCTTTTGGTCGGTGCGTTTGCCAGCTCATATTCCTAAAACAGAAACAGTACATTACCGTACAACCTTTTTTGCTGGTGGTCTGACCTCGTGCAGGGTCCGCCCGGATAGCTACCACCATCCCCTTTAACCTGCCGCTAAATAGCAGTGTTTGCGCTGTCGGCTTTACTGGTAAAGTTTCCATAATTATATATTTTTTTATGTGATGAAGGTAGACAACTGAGCTCTCAGCCCACCTGATGGAAAGGAGGAACTGAGGCCCTTGGACATAGTGAACAAAAAATCGCCTATGCGCTGCCTACCCTGAGGACTAGATGGATTGCCTCTATCTACGCCAGTAATTACACCGGCTTTACCCCCAAACCGAAACACAGAAGTGCAAACACTGCTATTTAGCGGCAAGTTAACGGGTAAAACGGTGGTAGCTATCCGGGCGGACCCTGCACGAGATCCTACCAAAAGCATTGGATATAAGACGGGTTTGTCGTTAAAATATGAGTGATAATGAGAGATCGGACAAATGTGTGTCATTGTTCGCAATAATATGGACATGACACCAAAGTTGATTGAAAAATTAATCATTTAATCAGTAACTATGAAAACCTTTGTAAATAGTCACCTCAAAGCTTCGATATCAAATTTCAAGAAATTATTCAATTAATCAAATTTGGAGTCATATCCATATTATTGCGAACAATGACGCACATTTAGCTGATCTCTGGTGATAATCGAGAAAGTTCAAGTCAATTAATTTATTTTTACTTACAGTCATCATCAAGGATCGGACAAACGCCCGTCATTTTGAAAAAATAACGCTGTTCCGTACAGTAGAGACTTCCTTATCTTATGATTCTTATGAAGTTAACATTTTATAAGATATTTTTTTAATAACACTATCAATCTATCACATAGTATCTATTTAGGAGATCCCGTGTCCTTACTTGTACTCTGATTGTGAATTTGTGAGGAAAAAAAGAGTAATAGTAGAGGTCCAAATGGAAAAAATTGTGCGCTGTGAGTTACAGTTTTGTAATTTTTACCAGAGCTAGAGGGTGTAAAAATAAATATTTTTAGATGTGGAGGGAAAACCAATTCCCCCCCTGAACGAGGGGGGAGGGGGGTGAATGTGCAAACGGAAGGGTTATGTTTAAATTTTTTTCGTCTAATATTTAGGCCTACTATTCATTGTTTGGTATCATTTTCATGTAAAACAGACACGGGGAATTCATTTTTGATATTAAACATGAGAATTTTCATATGTAAAAAATAATTATTGGTATAAAGGTAAAATAATCACCGTTTTTATTTTGATTGTTGCGTTATATAAGTATTAACAAATAAATAAATGAAAATAAAAAAAATACTACAAGATAGAATATTTATTGTAGTTTTTAAAAATATATACTTCTTGGAACTTTCCATGCAAAAATAAGTTGTAAAAAAATTGCACCTGTCGCGTACCTCGAATAAAAAAGGGACGTTGCTTTGACTTATTGTTGACAGTACGTTTCTACTGCGGGAATTTAGCAATTTTGCGTAAACAAAATACTCCATAATGTCTGTTAGGGCAAATTGCATCAACCTGGGTTAACCAAGAACCCCGGGTTAAACGTTTATTTCACACGGAATTTGATAATTGATAAATTTCTTATGAAGTAAGTGACTGACCCGGCACTATGCAGAGGATATCCGAGACATCAGCCTATGTGATATTAGAATGACTCTTGAACAGCTCAAAAATAACAGGGCGTCTGGGGAAGACGGAATTATAGCTGAGCATCTGAAGCCAGGTGGTCCAATCCTTATGGCCCTTCAGAAGTTGTTCAACTCCGGAAGGGAGAACGCCTGAGGCATGGAACAGAAGAGTGGTGGTACTGTTCTTGAAAAAAGGTGACAACGCCTTATTGAAGAACTACCGATCCGTCTCACTTCCGAGCCATATTTATAAGATATTTTCAAGAGTCATTACGAATCGTCTTGCACGCAGGCTTGATGACTTCCAGCCTCCCGAACAAGCCGGTTTCCGAATTAGCGTTTCGAAAATGTTATACAGAAGACCGAGGAATAGGTATAACCTGCCCCTCTGTTTAGCGTTTAGCGTTTGTGGACTACGATAAGGGGGGTTTTCATGACGTACTAATGCGGTTTAATTTAGGTCGAGAGAAAGGTACAAGGCTATACGAGTCGTGTATCACTGCCCCTTTCCTAGAACCTAAACTGAATCGCATTAGTACGTTATGGTAACCCCCAAGGCCTTCGATTTGATCGAAACTCTGGGCGTACTGCAGTTTCTTTAACGATACCAAGTAGACTACCGCTATTTCGAAATGTTGAGGTGTTTGTACGAAAGTGCCACTATGTCAATCCAACTCCAAGACCAGAGCTTGAAGCATATTATACTGCAGCGGGGAGTCAGGCAAGGAGGTGTCATCTCCCCTAATCTGTTTACCGCTGCACTGGAAGATGTCTTTAAGACTGGACTGGACAAGGTGAGTATCAACATAAACAGCGAGTACCTCACTCACCTTCGATTCGCTGATGATACGGTGGTCTTGGCTGAGACCTTGGAAGATTTCAGTACGATGCTCGCTGACCTCAGTAGCGCCTTCGAGTTCGTCTTAGGATGAACATGGATAAGACGAAAACTCTCGTTACAATCGGAGACTAAACTCGAAGGTGTAGACGACTATAATATACCTGGGACAAGCTACTCAACTGGGTAGGTTGTCCTAGGTATATTATAGTCGTCGTGATTGACCTCTTACTCAAAGTTGGACCTACCTAACGTTACTGGTAGATCCAACTTTGAGGAAGAGGTCAATCATCGAATCCGACTAGGTTGGGCAGCGTTTGGAAAGCTACGACACATCTTTTCGTCCAATATTCCGCAGTTCTTGAAGACAAAAGTATTTGATCAGTGTGGCAACACACACTGATCATAGATTTAAAAGAGTGATGACATACGGTACTGAAACGTTGTCGCTTAGAATGGGCCTCATTAGAAAGCTTAAAGTCACCCACAGGGCAATGGAGAGGGCCATGGTGGGAGTCTCTCTGCGAGGTCGTATTAGCAATGAGACGATCCGCAGCAGAACCAAAGTATAGTTCCATAGCTCTCCGAATCAGTAAACTAAAGTGGCAGTGGGCGGGGCACATTGCACGTAGAACCGATGGACAATGCGGCGGCCTCGCAGGTGGAAGGCACAGCGTGGGTAGGCCCCCCACAAGGTGGACAGTGAAGGTCTCATGAGTCCGCTGGATGCGAGTGGCGCAGGACCGGTCATTGTGGCAATCTTTGGGGGAGGCATGTTCAGCTGTGGACGTCTTTCGGCTGATATGTTAATAATGATGATTTATGAAGTAAAGGTTTAACAATTGATTGTCAAATTCCATATGATATAAACTTTTAACGTGGGTGAACTGGGTTAGATGTTTAGTCCCGGTTAGTAAAAATTAACTTTATCGTCTTTGGTAATGAGATCATTACCCTAATGACACTTGTAAAAATGATTACCCATTCCGATTCATATGATCAGATACTATATATCATACATGTGATCAGATAGACCAGATATATAATATACACGCGGTATACAATAATCGATAAAATCTAAAAATAGGATCTGATCAAATAAAATTCTTAATAATCTTAGGTTATTTAAAAAAGAAGATCAGAAAACATTCAATTTACTTTCATATCAATAAATGTTTACAATTGTAATATGAACAATAATATGCAAGTACAAAAATATGTATAATCTATGAGCAGTTGCCGGCACAAAAGTCTCTTTTTTGAGATTACGCGGAGGTTTTTGTTGGAGGTACGCGTCAGGTAATTTTTTTTTCAGTGAATTTTTGTATGAAAGACTACAAAATGTGTATATTTTTAAAAACTGCAATAAATATGCTATATACAAATTTTTTTTCAATTGGATAAGTTTGTTTTTTAATACTTATATGACGCTTAAATTAAAATAAAAGCGGTAACTTTTTTACTTTTACTCCAAAAAAATCTACATTTTTATACGAAATTGCTCATGTTTATGATAAAAAATGGATTATCCAGGTCCGTTTTACACGAAACTGATACCAAACAATGCATAGTAGCCCTTATTAATTTGTAAAAAAATATTAAACGCAACCCTTCCGCATGCACATTCACCCTCCTCCCCCCGCGCTCAGGGGGGGAATTGGTTTTCCCTCCACATCTAAAAACAACTATTTTGAGACCGTCTAGCTCTGGCTAAAATTACAAAACTGTAACTCGCAGCGCACAATTTTTCTCAACTTTGTATGGACCGTGACCCTTACTATAAGAATTATTGATATTGAATTTTGATCAATTGAGTGCATATCTTCTTCGGATACCGCGATAGTTATTCATTAAATAAAACGATTTAAACGAATTATATCGCGTACATTAACTAACGTTGTAGCGACGTTTCGAACAATCATAGTGTGTACAAGTATCTAAGAAAGAGTTGGGAGCTCCTAAATAGATACTTTCTGTTAGTTAGGGTGCTTCTTATTTTTGCAATTTTGTAGGATGTTCGAACCAATAAAGGAGTTCTTTGCTCTCCGGATTGCAATTTTCTATTGGGCACCCTCTCATTTCGTTATTTGATATACTTAGTGGTTTACTAACCATATTTGTTTTGTTTTTAATTATTATACACGGTGGAATTTAATCGGTGAACAGGAACCCATTTTTCTAATTCAGTAATCGATGGCGGTCACGTTTATGTAGTACATAAGTGGAACCAAGTTTTTTTTTAGCATAACAAATTTTTATGTTGAAATTAAACTTTAATTAAAATTTATTGTCACCCTACTAATGGTTTAGTCTGAAAAGTTTAATACCTCTTTTCAAACTATCAGCCATGCATCGCTCTTATTTTACATAGGAATAGAGGCTATCGCAAAAATTAAAGCATGTAAGTGGTTATTGCTCATTTATGTTTTAAGTTTCTATGGCTGATAGTTTGAAAAGAGGTATTAAACTTTTCAGACTAAACCTTTAGTAGGGTGACAATAAATTTTAATTTCAACATAAAAAAAAATTATGCTAAAAAAAAAACTTGGTTCCACGTAATTACTACATAAACGTGACCGCCATCGATTACTGAATTATAAAAATGGGTTCCTGTTCACCGATTAAATTCCACCGTGTATACAAAAATTAGGGGTCTCTACCGAAGTAATAAAAAAACGAGTAATCATTTTGCCTTTCTTGAACTTCGTACTTCGGTAGCGACCCCTAATTTTTGTTTATAATAACTGAAAAAAAAAAACAAATATCAAATAACAAAATGAGAGGATGCCCCATAGAAAATTGCAATCGGGAGAGCAAAGAGCTCCTTTATTGGTTCGAACATCCTTCAAAATTGCAAAAATAAGAAGCACCCTAGTGTTAGTGTAATTAAAAAAATATCTTAGATAAATATATTAAATTCATAAAATTTGTTATCATCATAAGATAAAGAATTATCTACCATACGGAACAGGGTTATGTTTTCAAAATGACGGACGTTTGTCCGATCCTTGAACTCATCATCCGTACCCATCAATACCTACCATTTCCATGAGTTTCCGAGTCTCCTCATCTTTGAAGTTCTGTTGCAAGGTTCTAGGATTCAATACTTTAGCGGCATTCATCGCCACAGCTTGTTTTGAAGGCGCTGGGTCCGGTTTAAGTATGGGTTGTAGCATTCTAACTTTTATTATAGCTTTCTTAGGAATCTTTATTAGCGGCTGTGGAAGTATGATAATATGCAATAAAATCATTTAAACGGATTATACAAGGTGCCCACGATGAAAGGGAAAAAATTCTAACAGCATATTCCTGAGACTAAAAGAAGCAAAAAATATTAAATGAGTTTTGATCAAATCTGCAAAAAAAATTTTTCTTTTTTTTTTTTGATGTTTTAAATGCCTATATACACAAAAAATGTATTCTTACTACCGTCACGTGGCTATAAAAAGGTCTCCTATAAAGGGACTCCCGGTATAAAAAGACAATTTCTACCAAAAACCAAGCTATACAGGTTTACTCTTTCACCGGTACAATAAATTTTACGATATCTTTGGTATCGATAATAAATAACATTTATCAAATAAAAGAAACTCATTTTTTTTTTATTTTTTATTAATTCATACTTCATGCAAATGTAACAGAATGGGCGCACTAATTATAAAGGCTGGGTCACACCAGATGCGTGTACGTGCACGTGCACGTGCGCGTTGCGTGGCGTGCACGGCACCCATGTCACACCGAGAGCTGCGCACGCAGAGCTGTGCACGCAGAGCTGCAGAGCTGTGCACGCAGAGCTGCAGAGCTGTGCACGCAACAGTGGCGCACGCTGCAGCACCGCTGTGTGACTAGCCGCCGGGAGGGAGGCGGGCGGCGGCCGGAGATGGCGGGCAGAGGGCGGGGGGTGGCGGCGGAGGGAGGCGGGTGGCGACGGATGGTGACGAGGGAGGTTGGCGGCGACCGGGGGTGGCGGACTGAGCCGGGGGTGGTGGCGGAGGGAGGCGGGTGACGACGGGTGGTGACGGGGGGGAGGCGGGCGGCGACCGGGGGTGGCGGGCGTAGGGCGGGGGTGGCGGGTGGAGGCCGGGGGTGGCGGTGGAGGGAGGCGGGTAGCAACGTGTCGTGCGGGGGGAAGTGGGTGGCGACCGGCCGGGGGTGGTGGGCGGAGCCGGGTGTGGTGGCGGAGGGAGGTGGGTGGCGACGGGTAGTGACGGGGGGAGGCGGGTGGCAACCGGGGGTGGCGGCGGTGGCCGGGGGAGGCGGCGGAGTGAGGAGGGTGGTGACGGGGGGAGGTGGGCGGTGACTGGGGTGGTGGGCGGAGGCCGGGGGGGGCGGCGGAAGGAGGTGGGTGACGACGGGTGGTGACGGGGGGAGGCGGGCGGCGACACGAGGTGGCGGGCGGAAGGAGGTGGGTGGCGACAGGTGGAGGTGTGTGGAGGCGGGCGTCGACTTGTGGCGAGGGTTGGCCACGGATGGTGGCGGCAGGAGACAGGCCCGCCGCCACACTTCACCCCCGTGCCACCCACCGCCACTCGTCCTCGCCCGCTTCCCCCCGTCACCACCCATCGCTACCCATCTCCCACCTCCGGTCTCCGCCCACCGCCCACCTCCCTCCGTCACCACCCTCTTCCCTCCGCCGCCACCCGCGGCTCCGCCCGCTACCCCCGGCTCCGCCCGCCACCCCGGTCGCCGCCCGTCTCCCCCCGTCACCACACTCTTCCCTCCACCGCCACCCCCGGCCTACGCCCGCCGCCCCCTTGTTGCCGCCCGCCTCCCTCCGTCACCACCCGTCGCCCCCCATCTCCCTCGGCTGCCACCCCCGGCCTCCACCCGCCACCCCATTTGCCGCCCACCTCCCCCCGTCACTACCCTCCTCCCTCCGCCGCCACCCCCGGTCGCCGCCCACCTCCCTCGCCACCACCCTCCTCCCTCCGCCGCCACCCCCGGCCTCCGCCCGCCACCCCGGTCGCCGCCCGCCTCCCCCCTCCCCCCGTCACCATCCGTCGCCACCCGCCTCCCTCCGCCGGCACTACAAATACCATAAATATATAAGAGAGCCGCACAGCACCAGCGCAGCACCAAGCAATGCGTGACCCAACCTGTTCGGTTCGCCGTCTCATAGGGAACGCCGGTAAATACTACGTCATCACTGCGCTCATCGCAGCGACGTTGCCGCTCCGCTGCGTGAGCGCGTGCACGCAGCACGCAACCGGTTTTGTCTCGACGGAGCTGCGTTACGTGACGTGCACGTGCACGTGCACGCCACGCAAGCGGTGTGCCATCTAATATGACATTTACATAAGCTACAACGCGCACGCCACGCAACGCGCACGTGCACGTGCACGTACACGCATCTGGTGTGACCCAGCCTTAAGGCGTCAACGGTGCGGTATGACGAAGGCGGGAAAGGGTGATCCAACCCGCCCCCGCCGCGCGGCGCGCGATGACATTTTAAACAAACAGTTGACAGTTCGTGCATTTTGCTAGTTATGCACGTCGATAGATGCGTAATACGTCCACATTTCTTGTTAGATTTACGGATAAGTTCGAACATTAGTATTTTAGTTTTTTTGTTCCAAAGGGGTAGTAACCTAAATGCTAGTACTTTGTATTTTAAACTACTATTACGTATGTTAATTTATTGTACTGGTGAAAAAGTAACCCTGTATATTAGTATATATTATAAAACGTGTTTGTGTAAGTTTATAATATTGAATATATATTTCAGAATCTAGATTTTTTTCTCAAATGCAATAAAGATTAAACAAATAAACTTACAAGAGTAGGAGTAGAAATAGAAGCAACCTTGTGGTGGATAGTAGGTAAATCCAGTATATCATCTTCAGGTTCACTTTTAATGGACGAAGTAGGTGACGAAATAGAAGGTACCTCCTGCTTGCTTGGTATTTCCAGTCTGTCATACTCCGGTTCAGTTTTAATGGTCACATGTTCTATCTCAGCTTCAGGAATCTACAACAAATAAATATATCTCATAATTAGGGGTCGGAACTATGGGTGCAAAACTTTAAAAAAACTTTAAAATTGACGTATGGGAACACTTAAGCCAAGAAAATATGAATATTATTGAAAATTCTGTATCCAATTTTATTCCCTATCTTGAAATCTTAAACTTACAATGTGTGGGTCTGTAGATATGTATCTTTTATTGATGTATGTGCTATGTTAAGTCCACTTGACAAGTTTTGTTAGTTTTGCACCCATAGTTCCGACCCCTACTCATAATATAATATTTACTTGTACAGATAAATTCTAACACTGGTCAGTGATAGCGGAACCACTATGTTCACCTTCAAAAGAGACTGCTAAAAACTGGCCATGTCGGGTCATGCTCAGTGTAGGGTTCTGTAGGTATTAAAAAACGGCTCAAATGTTCAAAATAGTTATATTTTAAAGTATGATATAAGCTCACTATTCATGTTTTTTTTCCTATTTTGGATCCATGGATCAAAAGTTAGAGGGTGCTCAATTCCTTTTTATTTTGGAGCGGTTATCTCCCAAAATATGTACAGATGGACAGATTAAGGATTTCTAGTTTACTATGGAACCCTAAAAATGGTTATGAGCTAAAGTGGTCCTTATTTTCTTTAAGGGGGCGCTGATAGTATAGAAAACAGAGGGTGCCCAAAAACGATGAATCATAATCAAAGTAATTTAGTCTAAAAAACTTACAGGATTGAGATTGTCAGTTGCAGTATTATCATCATTCACTTTACTCAGAAGTTTCGTAAAATTCTTCACACCCTTAATTGCCATTTGTTGAAAGGTGTACACAGATTTCATCAAGACTCTGCAGTCCACACAATGCAGCAATGTGGCCCCTTTGAACTCCGACTGGAGCAAATAAAGATGGAACCCAGTGTTTCAACTGCTGTCTTCACTATACCTAGATATTTAACTAGCAGGAATGAAAGATGGACAAAACGGAACATCAATATAACTGTTATCAATAAGTACACCCTATTCTCAAAGATGCTAACTTCGTAAAATCAGGTAACCAAGAAATACAGGACCAATTTTGGTTTATTTTTAAATATATAATACTTCAAATTAATTATTGCCTATGATGTTAGAGTATTTTATTTATTAGTCTTTGTTCTTTTGATGGGTATTAATAAGACGAAATAAAAAAAATGATGCGGCATTTTGAATATGATTTGCATTCTTGTAATTTATCTCTAAGTTATGGCACATTATTTATCTACTAAATTTATTTATTGGCTACTACAAAACTTATTGATAAAAAATATTATGTTGATGTTTAATTTTATTCAGCGTTAAACAATTTTTACATAGCTATACAAAACTTAAACAATAATATAAAATTACATCTAATTGCAAAAAAAAACTAAATAAAATAAAAAACTACAATAAATCTTATAAAACTACCTTAAACTAAAGGTCTGAACTATATTTACAGATATCCCCAATGCCACTCCCATTTGGTAAAGTGCCCATAAGGCTGGCTGCGTTACCTCGCTGAATGGCAAATAATGTTTAATTTTGTCAATCTCTCAATCCTGCTAGAAAAATATCTAGGTATAGTTGTCAATGTTATACAAATATTAGCAATGTGCACATTGATTACCATTTCGGCTATGAAGCAAAAATCGCAGAGTTCTACACAAAATACAACAACCATATACAAGGCTTTCTCCAATTACTGGAAAATGTGAAGATTGTTGAAACACTGTGAAAATGAAGTTCTTCATATTTATAGAAGTTGTGAACAATGTTAACAAATATTGTATTCAAAATATGTTTAATTTCCAATGTACATCAGTGAAAACAGTGAAAACTGCTAAATTTATATGTTATAATCAACTTTTACAAATATCCTACACCAATAAAACGATAAAATTGTGTAACAATAAATTCTAGATACCTATTTCTTTAAACTTGAAATAAAACTATGAAAACGGATAAACTTGGTCTGCGTGGCAGACCAAGTTTATCCGTTTTCATAGTTTTATTTCATGTGTAATCGTCGCGGTAACCGAAGAAAATATTATTTCTTTAAACTGTTTGTGTATTAGGGTATTCTTCTCAACTTCTATAAAAACTTGTCTATTGCGAGTTAGACTCGCACATAAAGGATTCCATAACATTATCAATTTATCTTTAAAACGGCCAAAATTCAACTGTCTTGAAACAGGTCAAAATCCCTCAACTTATTTCTAATGCTAAAAAAACAACTCATACTTTTAACTTTCTAGTTCTACGCTCACCGTTTTTATAACCGGAGATATAACGGCCTCGAGCAACTGCCTGTATTCGGCGCTCAGAGGTAACAAAGGCGGTTCTTTGATCGTGCAAATCACACAGATAGAAACCATTTTGCATTATATATTATTCATTTACACGCTTTAAGGCTTCTTCAACAATGTTTACCAAAAATTGGAGTAAGTAAAGTAATGGAGTAGGTATTTCTGACAGTGACAGAACGATGACCGTTCAGAATATAATATGCATCTCCGAAAGTGTTATCGTAAAAATTTAAATCTATTATAATTGCCAAATACAGTCTGGATCTTGAGCAAATTGAATAAAATAAGTACTGTAAAAACAATATCTTTTAAATAATTAGTCAGTAATATAAAAAATCTGATTTAAAAACCGAACTTAAAGTACAGGTAAATATCCGAATATACCTGTCAATAATTCGCATGTGTTTTGTTTTGCTCGTAATTGGACATGTCATAGCTGTCATAGTGCTTATTTATTTAATGGATTTAATGCCATTTCGTTATTAGCAATAGCAAATCAGTGATCATTTTATGTTTAACTGTGTATTAACAAATGCAAAATGTACAATTGCGTCGTTTGCACTCTGAACCGTCCGCCTCTGCTGCCACTGGCCATCGAACACCGACGGTTACTTGAGGCTATCGTGTCTCCAGATATAAACATGGCAAGTATAATTACTAATTTCTCAACCTGATCAATTGAGAATCCCATAAGGATGATCAGCACACAAAAACTTACATAGTGCATTTGCCGTTTAGAGGTTTGTATGTCTAAAATAAATAAAGGTGGACTGATGACCTGGTGAAGGTCGCAGGAGTCCGCTGAATGCGGGTGGCACTGGACCGGTCATTGTGGCAATCTTTGGGGAGGCCTATGTTCAGCTATGAAGACGACTTTAAACTAACATTAGGACCCTTTTGGACAAGAGTAGCGGCAGACAGAATACAGTGGAAAGGCCTTTGCCATTAGGCACACTGAAATAAGAGACATCTTGTAATATTGTTATGATGTAATATTCGGAAATAAAGGCTTATTATTATTATCATATTATATGTTCAGCAGTGGACGTCTTTCGGCTGATATGATGATGATATGACATTCAAACACAAATCTACCTAGATGTGGGTACAAAGTGATTATAATACTTAAAGAAAACATTAAAAGCGATCATGAGTATCATGACAGAGGAGCATTTACCATAATTTTTGTGACTAATACACAAAGGGATTTCTTACCCTGGACTTTCTGGTTTTATAAAATAAAATAATAAAAAATAAATATATTGGGACATCTTACACAAATCAACCTAGTCCCACGGTAAGCTCAATTAAGGCTTGTATTTATGATAGAATAATCACTAAAACAGTTAAAATTTCAGGATGACTTAAAAAGCTGCCACCTACTGCTGTGTGTGGAGTGCCAAGTGAAGATGCTGTCCATACATCAGTTCCAAAAGACGGCACTCAATGGCATAAGGAACCTGAAAGATATGCTCAGTAATGGGAACTATACCTTGCCAGTTGAATGGGTAAGTTTCGCTATTTCACACTCTTTTTTACCTGACTGGTATTACGAATTTTAGAAATTAATAACGGGTACCCCCTAAATTAGCTTCTTTTACCTCAAAACACTCTGAAAATAAATTTCAGTTCATTTCTGTAACAGCAACCCGTGCCATCTTTCATGCCATTTTCCTATACAATGTATGAAAATGACGAATTTACTTTGTAATTTTTTTATTTTTTCCTATGGCATTAACTTATAGGTACTACTGCCTTATAACCATTTTTTCATATAATTAACTTGATGAGAACAGAAAAACAATACATTATTATCAACTTACTGTCTGGACCAAATTTTTTCATAGTGATGTATGGGAATTTCAGTTGAAAGTCTGCATGGGTTCCTGTTACAGGAATGAAATGTTGTCTTTGCATTTAGTAACCAGGGGGGGGGCTAGATCACCAGGGGGAGGGGGGGTCAAAAAACGCTTAAAAAAGGGTCACGTAGTATGGGTAGGTATGTTCCCTTGCCCGAGCTCCCACAGCTCTGCTCCGCGTCAGTGGAGCCGCACCCTAAGGGCTTGTTCCGTATCATTTTCCAAAAAGGTAAAAGAGAAGATTTTTTATTTCACATCAAAATTTATAACTTTTTAAAGTTGATATTGCTTCTTATTCTGTTGCATATTGTATATGTAATTCTGAAAGTGAGTTCAAATGTGTAGAAGTATAATTATTTTTCTAGGTTGACCAAAATAATCAAACATCTGGGATGGCCATCAAAATGGAGCCAGGGACTAAATTACCGGCTTTTGAAGAAATCAACGTTATAATTCCAGCAGAAGTAAGTTGACTAGTGAATATTAACACGATTTCTCTCAAATTTGTGAGTTTATGGGCATTTTCGCGAGAAGAGATCCAAAAAAATTTTTTTTTAAGGTAGGAAAATTTAATGTTTTTCCTACTCAGAATACGAGTTCTTTCAATCTGGGAGAAAAAAAGTACAAGAAAAAAATGGTCCCACATTTTTCATACATTCTACATGCTCTCCACTTTGTAACTGCTGTACGAAGTGTTTGAAAAACGGTTACGTAATAGAAACAAAAAGTTGGGACACTTTTTTTCTTCTAGTAGGATCGAAAGAGCTCGTGATTCTGAGCAGGAAAAACATAAAATTTACCTGTTTCAGAAAAATAAGTTTTTGTATCTCTTCTCGCGAAAATGCCCTTATCGAAGTTTTCTTTTTTGACCAGACAGTAGTCAAAAATTGCTCAATATATATTATCTAATAACTCGGGAGAAAACTCAAATTAACGGAATATTCACGCGTTTGTACGGGACCGCCCATGGAATGCTCCATTATTGTTCTTTATGTCTATTTATAAAGGTCATTGGGCGTTTTTGACCCGCTTTATGATTTTTCGCGTACAGAGACCAAACTAGCTGTAAAATAAATAATTAAATCTCACTTTTCTAAATAAGTAATTTTTCCGTATGTATCAACCGGGAAAAAAAAGGTTTTCGATTTTTTGTATCTGAAATAGTGTTTTTAATGTTTTTACTTTCAGCATTGTATAACAGCGTAAACGGTTGTGACCTACTTTCCTGGTTTCGCCTTGCAAGAATGCGACTCATACCACTCAGTAGCACTTACATTTACCTACATTCCTAGCCCTATTTCGTTTGTGTACGCAGTGGGTCATATGCCCGAACAAAATGCCCAATGACCTTGCAGTTTCTAGCTGATTTATTGTTAGCTCTTCACTGTTAAAAATTTGGGAATTTTACAGACGAAAAAATTACAGAATTCTGTAAAATTACATAATTTTCACAGAAAAATTTGTAATTTCACATATTTTTCATCAATTTTACATTTTTTCATTAAAATCAACATTTTTTATGCAGTATTACATAAAATATCAGTAATAATCACTAACCTATGAAAATCTACATAAAATCTGTAAAACTACATAAAATGTTGGGACAGATACATTTTGATATGTATTTTTAACAAATAAAACTGTAATTATGCACAGAAATGTGATAATTTTACATATATTTTGGAAAATTACCTTTCAGTGTAACATTACATAAGTTTTATGTAATATTCCAAAACATAACAGTAAAAATTCAAAAGACATTTTGAAATTCTCCAACATTTCATTAATTTTACTCATTTTCTGTTTATTTTTACATAAAACTATGTAATAACCACTTGGAGATGGAAGTTCACAGACATTCTGTAAAATTATATCAAATGTTTCGGGAAAGTACACATTATTATGTGTTTTTAACAATAAAAATGGTAGGCGTCTCGTAATTTTACCAAATTTTGTGGGAAAAATACAGTTTTGTGTGAATTTGCTTTTTAAATCTTTGTTTTTACATAACGCATATGTAAAAACCACTAGGAGATGGAAGCTTAACAGTAAAAATTCAAAAGACATTATTAAATTCTCCAAAATTTCTTTAATTTTACTTATTTTCTGTTTATTTTTACATAAAAATATGTAATAACCACTTGGAGATGGAAGTTTACATAAATTCTGTAAAATTATATCAAATGTTTCGGGAAAGTACACATTTTTATGTGTTTTTAACAATCAAAATGGTAGTTTTACATACGCATCTCGTAATTTTACCAAATTTTGTGGAAAAAATACAGTTTCGTGTGAATTTGCTTTTTAAATGCGTTTTTTTTACATAACGCATATGTAAAAACCACTAGGAGATGGAAGCTTAACAGTAAAAATTCAAAGACATTATTAAATTCTCCTAAATTTCTTTAATTTTACTTATTTTCTGTTTATTTTTACATAAAAATATGTAATAACCATTAGGAGATGGAAGTTTACAGAAATTCTGTAAAATAATATCGAATTTTTCGGAAAAGTACACATTTTTATGTGTTTTTAACAATCAAAATGGTAGTTTTACATACGCATCTCGTAATTTTACCAAATTTTGTGGGAAAAATACAGTTTCGTTTGAAATTTGCTTTTTAAATGCGTCTTTTTACATAACGCATACGTAAAAACCACTAGAAGGTGGAAGCTTACATAAACCCTGTAAAACTACATGTTCTTTTGGCATACGTACATAGAATAATGTGTTTGTAATAATTAAAACGAGAGTTTTACATAGAAATGTCGCTATTTTACCTAATTTTATGAAAATTACCTTTTTTATGTGAAGTCACTCGCTTTTTATGTATTATTCCAAAAAAATACAGTAAAATTACATAACCATTATGAAATTTCCTAGCATTTCTTTAATTTGACATAATATTCTCTAAAATAAACCGTTTTAAAGTGTATTTTTACACCACAAATAAGTAATAATCACTAAGAGATGGGTATTTACATAAAATCTGTAAAACTACATATCTTCTTTGGCAAAACTACACAGAACTATGTGCTCAAACACTTAAAACGAGAGTTTTACATAAAAATCTCGCTATTTTACCTAATTTTGTGAAAATTACCTTTTTTATGTAAAGGCACTCACTTTTTATGTATTATTCCAAAAATGTAAAGTAAAATTACAAAACCATTATGAAATTTCCTAGCATTTCTTTAATTTGACTAATATTCGGTAAAACCTACCGTATTTTTACCCCATAAATGAGTAATAATCACTAAGAGATGGAAGTTTACATAAAATCTGTAAAATTTCATGCATTGTTTGGGACAAGGACTTATGTTATGTATTTTAACAATCATATCTGGAATTTTACATAAAATTTTCGTAGTTTTACCAAATTTAGTGACTGCTTATATTGGACATATACAGCATGGAACAGAACGATGGTATTTTACGAAAACGGTGAATTGTTTGTTATCCTAAGATGTTTATTTTTTTTTCCTATGAACCATGCCAATATTCTTTATCGTTTTCAGGATAAAGCTTGTTTTAAAGTTTAGTACAAATATTCACCTGTTTCAACCCTATAGCAATATTTTTCTTAACTTCAGTATTGACATGTGTCATTTAAAAACTGCAGTAAATAAAGCGGCATCGGCAGGGTTGTAACAAACATCAAACTGTTTTTTTATTATCAGTATTTTTTGTGTTACTCAATCTTGATTATAATCTTAATAATTGGATTGAAAATCAATTGGATAACACAACACTTTCAGGACAGATCGCAGAAAAGTTCCATCCTGTATGGCTATATAACTGAGAGTATATTAGCTTCTCCACTCTCCGGTACGCTCTTATGTGACATGTGTATTATTGTGTATTACCCAATCAATCTTAATGAGAAAAGTACGAGGCGTACGAGCGTTGTGATTTAAGCTACAAAATAAATTCTATAAACCCCTGCATCAGCGGCCCGAGTCAGTCGCGCGCTTATAAATTATAATATATTATTATTTTTTTTTTAATATCTCATGTTAGTATTAATTATAGGCATGAATAAGTAGAAAATTTGAATTTAATTCGAGGCCCCTAAGTGAAAAACAGAAAGCTGCAAAACGGATTAGTGACGATTTTAAGACCCATCTTTGCAATTATTTTCTATCGAGCCGACTTCATCCAATTGTATATCGAGTACGTCTATGTTATTCGACATAAAATGAACATTAGCATATATTTTTTTCGCTGTCATTAAGTTATTGGTTGTTCTTAAAAAAAATCTTAAGTAACCTCAATTTCGAGCGAATTAGCTGTTGTCAGCGTCTTAAATAATATGACAATGTATGGCAGCACGACTTTTGATCCCCAGCGGCTCGTGATTTGCCGTGGTTGAAACTGTAAGTTTTACTTTGACTGAAACTGTCGTTTCACTAATCACAGTCCGTGAAAAGCTCTTTTTAACACAAATCCAAAGCGCCTGCTGGAAAATGCTGGCAAACATTTAAGGCGTCGGTATCACGCCTCATCAGCTGATATTGTATAAGGCGTTATTATGTTAAGAGTGAAAATCGTGATTATGTTTTCGGGATAATTTGAATCACCATATTTTAATGTTTAATTAGCAACTAAATAAGCTCTAGTAACGAGGATTAAAAATAGTTAGATCAATACAGCGTTGTACAAGAAGTTTATTAGTTTATTACAGATTATGCCTGCTAGAAATTTTCTATTAGCGTAAAACCGTATCGAAACAGCCCCTTTATAACACATGGGAATTGTCTATTAATCACGTAACGTAACGTTTGTCTCAAAACACCTAAAATATAGGTTAGATACTTCTTACTTACGTATCATGTAATAATTAGAAAAATGACAGTAAAATTACACAATATGTTATGAAATTGTCCATTTAATTATGTAAATAAAAGAATTGGGAGGAAACTATAT
>JALPQI010030951.1:0-12638 GCA_025490895.1 Thaumatotibia leucotreta
TTACTCATTTTCTGTTTATTTTTACATAAAACTATGTAATAACCACTTGGAGATGGAAGTTCACAGACATTCTGTAAAATTATATCAAATGTTTCGGGAAAGTACACATTATTATGTGTTTTTAACAATAAAAATGGTAGGCGTCTCGTAATTTTACCAAATTTTGTGGGAAAATACAGTTTTGTGTGAATTTGCTTTTTAAATCTTTGTTTTTACATAACGCATATGTAAAAACCACTAGGAGATGGAAGCTTAACAGTAAAAATTCAAAAGACATTATTAAATTCTCCAAAATTTCTTTAATTTTACTTATTTTCTGTTTATTTTTACATAAAAATATGTAATAACCACTTGGAGATGGAAGTTTACATAAATTCTGTAAAATTATATCAAATGTTTCGGGGAAAGTACACATTTTTATGTGTTTTTTAACAATCAAAATGGTAGTTTTACATACGCATCTCGTAATTTTACCAAATTTTGTGGAAAAATACAGTTTCGTGTGAATTTGCTTTTTAAATGCGTTTTTTTACATAACGCATATGTAAAAACCACTAGGAGATGGAAGCTTAACAGTAAAAATTCAAAGACATTATTAAATTCTCCTAAATTTCTTTAATTTTACTTATTTTCTGTTTATTTTTACATAAAAATATGTAATAACCATTAGGAGATGGAAGTTTACAGAAATTCTGTAAAATAATATCGAATTTTTCGGAAAAAGTACACATTTTTATGTGTTTTTTAACAATCAAAATGGTAGTTTTACATACGCATCTCGTAATTTTACCAAATTTTGTGGAAAAATACAGTTTCGTTTGAAATTTGCTTTTTAAATGCGTCTTTTTACATAACGCATACGTAAAAACCACTAGAAGGTGGAAGCTTACATAAACCCTGTAAAACTACATGTTCTTTTGGCATACGTACATAGAATAATGTGTTTGTAATAATTAAAACGAGAGTTTTACATAGAAATGTCGCTATTTTACCTAATTTTATGAAAATTACCTTTTTTATGTGAAGTCACTCGCTTTTTATGTATTATTCCAAAAAAATACAGTAAAATTACATAACCATTATGAAATTTCCTAGCATTTCTTTAATTTTGACATAATATTCTCTAAAATAAACCGTTTTAAAGTGTATTTTTACACCACAAATAAGTAATAATCACTAAGAGATGGGTATTTACATAAAATCTGTAAAACTACATATCTTCTTTGGCAAAACTACACAGAACTATGTGCTCAAACACTTAAAACGAGAGTTTTACATAAAAATCTCGCTATTTTACCTAATTTTGTGAAAATTACCTTTTTTATGTAAAGGCACTCACTTTTTATGTATTATTCCAAAAATGTAAAGTAAAATTACAAAACCATTATGAAATTTCCTAGCATTTCTTTAATTTGACTAATATTCGGTAAAACCTACCGTATTTTTACCCCATAAATGAGTAATAATCACTAAGAGATGGAAGTTTACATAAAATCTGTAAAATTTCATGCATTGTTTGGGACAAGGACTTATGTTATGTATTTTAACAATCATATCTGGAATTTTACATAAAATTTTCGTAGTTTTACCAAATTTAGTGACTGCTTATATTGGACATATACAGCATGGAACAGAACGATGGTATTTTACGAAAACGGTGAATTGTTTGTTATCCTAAGATGTTTATTTTTTTTCCTATGAACCATGCCAATATTCTTTATCGTTTTCAGGATAAAGCTTGTTTTAAAGTTTAGTACAAATATTCACCTGTTTCAACCCTATAGCAATATTTTTCTTAACTTCAGTATTGACATGTGTCATTTAAAAACTGCAGTAAATAAAGCGGCATCGGCAGGGTTGTAACAAACATCAAACTGTTTTTTATTATCAGTATTTTTTGTGTTACTCAATCTTGATTATAATCTTAATAATTGGATTGAAAATCAATTGGATAACACAACACTTTCAGGACAGATCGCAGAAAAGTTCCATCCTGTATGGCTATATAACTGAGAGTATATTAGCTTCTCCACTCTCCGGTACGCTCTTATGTGACATGTGTATTATTGTGTATTACCCAATCAATCTTAATGAGAAAAGTACGAGGCGTACGAGCGTTGTGATTTAAGCTACAAAATAAATTCTATAAACCCCTGCATCAGCGGCCCGAGTCAGTCGCGCGCTTATAAATTATAATATATTATTATTTTTTTTTTAATATCTCATGTTAGTATTAATTATAGGCATGAATAAGTAGAAAATTTGAATTTAATTCGAGGCCCCTAAGTGAAAAACAGAAAGCTGCAAAACGGATTAGTGACGATTTTAAGACCCATCTTTGCAATTATTTTCTATCGAGCCGACTTCATCCAATTGTATATCGAGTACGTCTATGTTATTCGACATAAAATGAACATTAGCATATATTTTTTTCGCTGTCATTAAGTTATTGGTTGTTCTTAAAAAAAATCTTAAGTAACCTCAATTTCGAGCGAATTAGCTGTTGTCAGCGTCTTAAATAATATGACAATGTATGGCAGCACGACTTTTGATCCCCAGCGGCTCGTGATTTGCCGTGGTTGAAACTGTAAGTTTTACTTTGACTGAAACTGTCGTTTCACTAATCACAGTCCGTGAAAAGCTCTTTTTAACACAAATCCAAAGCGCCTGCTGGAAAATGCTGGCAAACATTTAAGGCGTCGGTATCACGCCTCATCAGCTGATATTGTATAAGGCGTTATTATGTTAAGAGTGAAAATCGTGATTATGTTTTCGGGATAATTTGAATCACCATATTTTAATGTTTAATTAGCAACTAAATAAGCTCTAGTAACGAGGATTAAAAATAGTTAGATCAATACAGCGTTGTACAAGAAGTTTATTAGTTTATTACAGATTATGCCTGCTAGAAATTTTCTATTAGCGTAAAACCGTATCGAAACAGCCCCTTTATAACACATGGGAATTGTCTATTAATCACGTAACGTAACGTTTGTCTCAAAACACCTAAAATATAGGTTAGATACTTCTTACTTACGTATCATGTAATAATTAGAAAAATGACAGTAAAATTACACAATATGTTATGAAATTGTCCATTTAATTATGTAAATAAAAGAATTGGGAGGAAACTATATTTTTATCACGCCAGGTGGCGCATATATACGAATGTACCTCGCCTTGACATAAGAACTGTCAAATCAGAAACACATACATCTAGATACGCGGTAGCGTGTCAAGCCAAGTTCAAGCAAAGGAATTGGCTATAAGCCAGCGCCGAGCGTAATATTACACGAACCACTTGGTGCCACTTTTGACCCAAAACCCCTTGTTCTTCGTACTTAACCGAGTGACATGTCCAGAAGCCCAAAATTCATGAAAAAGTCAAAAAGTCGTAAATTTTAGCACTGACTGACTGACTGACTGACTAAGATATAGTAACTAAACCTAACCTACTTCCAGATGACCTAAAAGGAAGAAATTTACCTACTTGTAAATATTGTAAATAGGATAATCTAGAATTTCAGCTTTAGTTATAATTTTTCTGCTGTGCCCTAACAGGGTTTTTTGTGACATTATATAATTGTATATATTGTATGTGACATTAGCATGAATAAATGATTTAATTAATTTAATTTGTTTTATAAACTTGGTATTGGTACGGATAGAAAGACACTTTCGCTTGTAATGTGTAGATTGTAAATTTATAAAACTCAACCCAGCTCAGTACTTTTATATAATCGCCGAAAATTTCGGTGAGTCATGACATTATGTCGACAATTTCTATGGAACAGCTGATTTTTTTTCGCGATTTCAGGGTTGACCCCATAAAAGTTGTTCATCGTTACATTCATTACCTACATAAACACCTTCTAGAATTTGGCTAGTGGTTCCAAAATCACCCCGTATTTGGATTTTGCATAGAATTTGGCAGTCACTTGGGCAGTCATTTTTGTATTGAACTTGGCGCATTTTTTTACATTTATGGTTTTGGTGGGATTTTATTCACATTATTTTGAACTATAGTGCAACTCTCTCAATAATGCCTCAATGCAGTGAGCTGAATTGTAAAAAAAACAGAAGTTCATATCTTTCCCAAGAACCCCATATATATTACGAAGAAAACGCTGGGAATCCGCTCTGCGCTTTAAAGACTTCAGACCAAGTGCGATAATCTGCAATGCATTTTAAAGAACTTCTCAGCAAGTTAAGCAAGTTTCATGGAGTAGTTATAAGAAGCACGCTAATACTCTTAATACGGATGGTTGTTGAACGAAGTGGTCTTATGTCTGAGTGTCAAAGTGGTGATATTATACTAGCCGATAGAGAATTTACAATTACAAGACATGTTTGCTGCAGATAAGAACATTATTGTGATGAAGATACCAACATTTATAACTGGAAAATCACAGTTATACCCGATCAAATAACCTTAAAAGACAGACAACTTGCCAGTAAACGGGTCCATATAGAAAGGATCATAGGATTGACAAAGACCTACCAAATATTAAAATCAGAATCATGTTTTATGTGCTGCAACTTACAACAAGATAGAAAAAGGAACTGCTAATTTATCTTGTAGACTAAAATGGAGATAAGCCGGTCACAAATCAAGAATAACTGATAATAGATGGAGCGAGATCATACACCCGCGCAAAGATAAGCAAGCAGTACAACGGAGGACCGATGACATTTTCAAGGTGGCCGGTCATACCTGGACCCGCAAGGCCAAAGACAGAGCTTAGAAGGAACAGGCCAAATGAGGAGGAAGGAAGAAGGAACAGGAGGATATTGGGTACCTCAATGAAAATATTAATCAAATCAAATCAAATACATTTATTTGCAAAAATACAGTGATGTAGGATGTTACAATTCATGTCACGTGTAGCGTGTATTTTGCTTGCAAGCAAGCGTGCAAATATTTTTTCAATTCTAAATAATTAGCAATATAATAAAAAATAATAATAATCCATCATTAATAGTTAAGAAGAAATTTTATTGTAGAAGAATAAAATTGTTTTAATCATTTAATGTAATAATGAGAAATAAAGGCTATATTGTATCCATTATTTATCTTGTCTCTTTAGTGTATATAAAATTAAAAAAAAAACCTAACATAGGGTGTCTCCGGCAGCAGGGCAGAGGCCCGGCTGATAAATATTATTTTATTCTTTGTTTATCTTTTGCTCTGAAGTTAGGTTTTACAATATTATTATGTCCTTTATTCATTTTATTTGTTTTAGGTTACATTTTGTAACATTTTTATAAAAGTGAAATACAAAAATGGATCGAAAACATACAAAACAATAATAACATTATGAAAAACCCTAAGGGTGGCAGTGGGGCAGGGCCCTGGCTGCCGGTGGTTAGGGCCGCAGAGAATGGAACTGCCAAACTATGCCTGCCTTGTCCAAGATTACTGCCCTCTGTATCTGACCCTTGATCCAACCACAAACCTTAAGCGAGAGAGTCTCTAGGTGTTGGTTGAGACTTTTAACTATGAGACCATTGGCATAAATATTATTATATTATCATTTATCCTTCTAGGTTCTCAGGTTAGGTTTTTACAATATATTTATAACAGTAAAATACACAATACATTAAAAACATAAAACCTAAGGTGCGGCTTTAGGGAATGTATAAAGAAGGAATATAAATAAAACCACATCTACAATGTTTTTTTTTTAATTAAAGACATAATCTCTATAGTCTATATGTATATTAAGTATTTAAATTGGTGATACAAGCTCATGGAGATAAATGTTTATTAAGCATTTCATTGAAACACATGAGCTGTCCTTCTCTATAAATATAAATATGACTGTCATATCTTTTAATGTGTACTGAATAAAATTTAAATACTTTCCTTCCCTTGCAGAGTGGGTCCTGACCGACTCTGGGCGGTATGGGACCCATTACCTAAGGGACGTCACTTCGCATTCAGCTCGCCACAAGCTGCCCTAGGAACTTATTATTATTATTTATTTATTGCACAGGCAGCTTATAGCAGTCTTAGCATGGTTTTAGCTGATGTGTGCACAATCAATAAAGTCTTGTTGTTTGGTAAACTCATAAACTCATGAAGTCTATTTCTTAAAAGAAGACTTCAAAGATGAAACACTTATCACTGATTCAGATAAACGTTCCAATCTCTCACTATGCGGTTGGACACGAAATGATGCCTGGCGATGAGTGTCCTCTCAAGTTATTGTTTGTACGCCTGACGAATATGTTTTGTAGAGACGGGACATCGTGGTATCCATGCAATATCTTGAATGTTTCGATTAGGTCACCACGCGTCTTTGACGTTGCCGACGCTGTATTAACGTTGTCAAACGCAAAGCTCCATAAAGTCTCTCTTCCTCATAGGGATGTAGGTATTTTCTTAGGCTTAAATTGCCATTTACCACTTCAAGGTACGCAATCGTAACTTCATTTATCTACGCCTCTAATCTAGAAAAGAAAACCGCACTTAGTATTGAAAATATAAATACTTAAACAGGTAAATTAGGCAACATAACCTCAAATATTTTAAGTGTTTACCTATGCATGAAAATCATCCTTTTTCCAACAACTGTCGCCTTTTTTACTTCGAGGATCAACTTGAAACTCACGTACAGTCTTTATCTAATAGTACATTGCAAATCAGTAATAATCACACACTCAGACACGAAACATAAACAAGGTGTGTTGTGTACCAAATTACCAATATACCAATAGTGTTGCCAGATGAAATCTGAAGGAAGCAGTAGAAATTTAACAAAAAAATCAGCAGACTGAAGAAAAAATCAGTACCTTTTTTTTACAACCCTTTTTTTAAAGAAAAAAGGTAAAAACAAACTGTATGTATTCGTAATATTTATAATTAAGTTGGTAACGGTTATTTTTTAATGATTTCAGAAAAATAAGTCATGAAAATACAAAAAAAATATTTAACACTAGATTCTGCCCGCGGCTCCGTCTGCGTATATTTATAAAACCTACCCTATACCCTTTCCGGGCCTCAAATGATCACCATACTAACTTTCTTCAAAATTGGTCCAGCCGTTTAGGCGTGAAGACGTAACGTACAGACAGACAAGAGTTACTTTCGCGTTTATAATGTTAGTATAGTATAGTATGGAAGTATGGATGTTACATACAGTTACATATGAATAAGAGTTTAAAATGGAGTCCGAAGTCGCAACACATTACAAATACAAATAATAACTAACCCAGGAGACAGAAGTCTCGTTAACTTCCAAATGATTTTTTTTTTACTTACCATAGATGTAATCTGCGTGATCGAATCAGAAATGAGGAGATCCGTAGACGAACAAAAGTCACTGACATAGCCCTCCGGATCAGCAAGCTAAAGTGGCAATGGGCAGGCCACATGGATCGCAGAGCCGAGGATGGCCGATGGGGTCGAAAAGTACTTGAATGGAGAACACGGCTTGGCAAACGCAGCGTGGGACGTCCACCCACAAGATGGACGGATGACCTTGTGAGGGTCGCCAGGAGACGCTGGATGCAGGTCGCTTCTAACCGGTATAATGGAGGTTGAATGGGGAGGCCTATGTTCAGCAGTGGACGTCTCAAGGCTGATATGATGATGATGATATGGTGAAAGATGTAATTAAAACTTATACTGTTTAGTAAATCACCGGGTTTTTATTGTTGGATAGAAAGAAAGAAGAAAAAATATTTGAGAGATGTTGGCAGCGATGATCTGACATGACAGCACGTTTAGCATAACTTACGTTCCAGCTGGCGCGCGGGCCGCGTACATTTGGGCTTGTGCATAAATCACGCGAGGTCCTATAGGGGGGGAGGGGGTCCAAGAAAACATCACGAAAGATCACGGTAGGGGAGGGGGGGTACAAGGAGACCTCACGTGTATTTTTCTACGATGAACAAACTAAGAAATATTGTGAATTTCGGCTAGAAAACGTGAAAAGTTGAATAAGAAAAATACACGTGAGACTGCGGGGGGGGGGGGGGGCTAGCCAAGAAACTCACCAAACATCACCATGGGGGAGGGGGGGTCAAAAAGTAGCCAAAAAAACCTCACATGATTTGTGCATGAGCCCTTTGGCCGCGACTTAATGTATGGAGTGACCTGACAAGTGATAGCGAAAGTTGTGCTGTGCTATCCCACCAAATGATCTTGTAGTTGGGATGACAAAAAATAATAGAATGACCGCCAATAGTGCTAACATAAGATTATATTCTTATGGTTTGGTAAAAGCTCTTATATTTTTGAGATATCAGCTCTCAAAGTCGTAAAAAGTGTGTCCTCTCCACTCTTTTTCTTGAACTACGGGGTATAAAATTCTGAAAAAAATTTAGGTGATGCATATTAATAAATTCATTCAACGATTTTTGGTTTGGTTAAGATATCTCTAATAGTTTTTGAGATATGTTGAAATAACTGTTGCTAATACGGAACCCTTTGTGCGCGAGTCCGACTCGCACTTGGCCGGTTTTTTCATCCTACAACGGATGCTTACGATTATTTATAGTAAATCAAATGTATTCATATTAGCGCGCGTGGGCGTATTTATTTGCTTATTATTTCAATTTCATTATCAAATGAAACGACTATTAAGCATGGATAAATATTTACGCCCAGAACAGAACGGTTTGAAGTAACTAAAATTGATAACACTTCAAAGTCAAGAGTAATAAATATTAAACGCTCGAACGGTATCTTTGTGCAAGCGTGACTTTAGGAGCCAAATCGTGATTTTTAGGAAACCGAAACGTGACTAGTGACGCGACAACCCTGGCAACACTGGTCTGCTCGGCAACCGCCGCACGCGCTACGTGAACGCGCTACGAAATATCGATATATTATAAAAGGTAAATAAATAATTTAAGTATTAGATATATATCTTTAGTTATTTGCATATGTAATCTAGTAAAATCTGCATAGACCTTACTAATAGTTAATAATTATGATTGTTTTAGGCGGGGTCGCGTCGTCCGCCATTTTGTTGCTCGTTTGCGGTCTTCGAAGCCTGTAAGATCAAATTGCTAAGGACTGCCTGTTCTCTGTTCCTCGACGTTTACTCTCCTATAAGGTCACTGGTAAGTGGGTTGCATGTAATAATTATTAACACTTGCAACCAAGCAAAATTTCGTACAAAACATGCTTATTTTAGCGTTATAGTCTTTAGTGTACGGGTCAACGATTTATAAGCCCATATTTTTTTACAGAGAGTTTAGGTTAATAGAAAGGTTTTCACGAATTTTCACGCGCAGAAAACTTAAGGTTCTTTAATATAATTTTCTAAAGTTTTCATATAAATCTGATTGTTTCACGTAAATTGACCACCATTTCTTGACATTTTATATATAATAATAATATAATATAATAATAAAAGACATCAGAGCACCCCACTTCCACGTGGTCTTGTCTGTCCTACCCCTAGAGTGTTTATATAAAAGAAGCGTCAAAAGAAGAAGTCACACAGTCGGAAGTCCAACAGCTTGCAACGCAAGCAAAAAATAGGTATACTAAATTTTTACCATTAAACTAATAAATTTTATTTTTCTTTCAGGGTCAAATATGCCTGTTTTTAAAGTTTGGTCTATTGATCGCGCTATAAAAAGGGCTGTTTCCATATTTGAAGTATCAGTGGAGAACATGATACAAAAAGGTAATATAAAATTATTAGCTTATTACTAATTATGTTGATTGTATAGAATAGATTAGAATATGTATGTAGCTTGTAGAATTGTTATGCATATGTAGAGCGTATTATAGGCCCAAAAACAGGGGTATATGTATTATAATAATCATACATCGATAACGCGGGTGCAATAACAAATCGGACAAAGAACATTTATTTATTTATTATCTACACTTACAACTATCTTTACAGGGCTATGCCTAAGACAATAGTGTAACTACATCTATTCTATTTGTCTATACTATACATAACTATCACGTCTGTAACAAATGTATAACATTGACCTTGTGAATTCATTCAGAGAGCAAGAGAACAACATATAAAACAGAATGTCTATTTGGCAGAAATCGACATGTTCTGCCTTCAGCCGCTTAGCATCTCAAAAGCTCTGTATATAAATAATGAAATGGAAAGTTTTCGCTAGAAAGGTCTATAAAATGGGAAGGCATGTTTTCATAAACAACATGACAAATTCCTTTCCGGATTTGAGTTAAGTTACATAACTGTATGCTTTCACTTAAAAAGCTTGATTTTAAATATTATACATACACCCTTTTTAGTATGTTAAATAACTGGCAAAGAAGTGCACAAATGAAAATGTAATGTTTTATGGCATTAACGTCAAAAAATGTTCTTCAAAAAAGTAACGCTTCTGTTTTGCTTGTTTTTCATAATCTTTCTGAACTGTCAAATCGTTTTTGTACCCGCGATAACGATGTATGATAATAATATACACATGTCATATAACTTGAAGTATGCTGTGCGTTCAGACATTTGTAACAAAAATTACATTCTGTGTTTTTGGTATGTGAATAAATAATTACATTGTACCACAGAGTGTCAACGATAAGTTTAAAATTATTAATGCAGTCGGGTAAGTACCTTATGTTTTTTGAAGGTATCAATTATATATTTTTTATTGATAGTTGACCTGATTAGGCTGTGTGTCTGTCTGTCTATCTGTCACCAAGCTGTATCTCAATATCTGTGATGGTCAGACTTGAAATTCTCACTGGTGATATATATGTATTTGAAGAGTGTTGTATGATTTTTGAGTATAGCAGATCCACGATTGAACATCTATTAATAGTGAATCTGTGGGCTAGTATGTTCGCTCTTTCATACAGCTTCGGTCGACACTGACAAGTAATGTTGGATGCGGAGGCCCGCAGGCTTTTATACCTCGTTATATTTAAGGTTGTCTGAGTTCAATATAGGTATTTACGAGCAAGTGTGATGAAAAGATATTTGAACCTGTCAACTTTTTGGTTCTAATGTATTATAAATATATTATTATACATATATTGATAAAAATATATTATTGATTACTTGGAAATAAATTAAAAGTAGAACAGATCACTAGCCCGTTGCTCTTCCAGCTAGATACCTTCAAATACTTAGGTATACATTACCCAATTAACCACTGAGTTCATTAACTGGAAGTTAGTTCAGTTCATTAACTGCACTTCTAGAAAAAAAAATTACAGAAACTTATTGCTGATTTAAATGTTCTGTGAATGTCTGAGCGGGCCTACTTCTTGAAAGATACATAGCGGAATTCTCTTTGTAATGAATGTAGAGTTAAAAGTTATTTATTAATTTCATTCTTTATTATTTGTTTGCATTTTAAATAGACATTTACATTTATTTCTTTTTTATTATTATTTGATTGCGTTTATAAATAGTCGCGTGGCCTGCCCCCAATTTCACCACGGCGGCAGGTGCAGTGAATTGCAAAAACAATATTTGTGCCGTCACAGGCATCCATAGGCTACGGTTACCGCTTACCGTTGAACGGGCCGTCTGCTTGCTGGTAACCAACATTTTATTAATTTGAAAAGTGCAATATATTGCTTAATAAGTAGTTATCTTTTGCGGTGCGATTTAGTATAGTAGTATTTTTTTTCTCTTTCCTTGACATGTGATGAGGTCTAGATGTTGGAATATCGTGACAATTGTAAATAGCTCCAAAAGATAAATACCGTTTTTATAATCAATGTATTGGAGTTATCAAACTAATAAAACGTTGGTTACCAACAAGCACACGACCCGTCCAACAGTAAGCGGTAACCGCAGCCTATGGAGGCCTGTGACGTCACATATATTTATTATAAAATTCACTGCACCTGTCGCCTTGGTGAAATTGGGGCCTGGTAGGTTGTCATCTTTAATTGTATGTCATTTAGTAACAAGTAACATGTACTATAATATGCTTTTAGTTAGTGTAGCACGCTTGCTTTGGAATTCTGGAGCAGTAGACCCTGAAAAATGGACAGACCATGGATGAGCTGCCCTATAGAGGACTTATTAAACACTTTCACTGCCTGTCAAATTTGTGTAGATATTAGTCAACTGTCACAATAGTAAGTTTGTTTGTTTATGTTTCACCCTGTATAATATACAGGATGTCCTACGACTATGGGATATGAAGGGGGAGTAACCTTAAATATTGGAGATAGGACATTTCGCTTAAAGGAGACTTTATTTTTTTTGTAAGTAATACTGCATTCATAGTTTTTTTTTATTTCTCACATTTTGTATGACATTCAAAATAATGAATACTTTTAATCAAATATTTAACGTTATTCGATTCTTTAAAAATAATTTGTATTTTAAGAGGGATTATATGTTATTTATTGTATATTCTTTCGATTGGCATCAAAAAATACGGGATGTTTTTTTTTACATTTTCCTGGTTCGACTCCCAGACGAGGAAAATGTTTTTTTTTTGTAATCTTTGAATGCAGTTTTATATATTTATAAGTATTGAAATATGTTGCACCTAATATCCATATTCGGATCTCATTGAAATTATTGCTGATGCATATATTTTGGCGGATGTTCATTGTGAAAAAAACTTTTGTTTATTACAGCATATGAAAAGAATATACATGGATCTAAGATTTTTTTGATGGATGGCACGGAAATAGAAGACGACGAAGTTTTGAAAGATCTCCAATG
>JALPQI010030953.1:0-29917 GCA_025490895.1 Thaumatotibia leucotreta
GAAATAAATGATTTTATTATTTTAACTTTTTTACCTTTTTGTTTTTTACTCACAGATAATGAAAATTTATATTACATGCTGATAGAAAGAAGTATTGTCAGTGAAACTTCAACTCAGTCTACTTCGTTACAACTCTTGATGGCGGCTTACTTCAACTTGAATATGGAATATCCAGTGGAGTGTCAAAACACATTAGAATTTATGCAAAGGTATGTTTTTAAAATAAATCCCAAGGAAGGAACGAAAGTGCGAAAAGGGCGCACGCTGAATAAAGTATTGTCATTAATGAGTAAACTTAACAATATATAATATGTCATTTGCATGCAGTTATTGTGGCGAGAATTTCTCCACAGTGATTACGTACAATGAGCATCAAAAAAGTCACAGGTTCTGTAAAAATGTTAAATTTATGTGTGTTGATCCTTTATGTAAGCGTGTTTTTAATAATTATGAGTCTTTTAGGAATCACAATTTTAGACTGCATCAGCCTGGGACTAGTACTGGTAGTTCACGAGTTGACATAAATTCAATAACCTATTCTAAGTGTGCAGAATGTAATAAGAGAATATTGTCCAAAAATGTCGAATTCCATTCAAGAACTCACGCTATTTTATCCGGAAAAGCGGTAACTTGTCCATATAATCTTTCATCTGAAACAAAATCATGTGGTTCGTCTACTTTTACTAGTATAGCAGAATTAAAAAGTCACGTGTATCGCAATCATTTTAATTATGTTTCGAATATGACAGATCAAGATGTTTTACACCCAAAACACTTAGATGACGATCAGTCTAATAATACTATAGTACCTAGGCTATTTAGGGTGGCTCGGAAAATTCTGGTCTAGTGGTTATAGTATTCGCAAAAGCATCGTGCCGACCACGTCATAAATCACCGGGCCGGCCACGCCCCCTTTTCTACCTGCTTGGTCATACTGGGGCGGCGCGGTGGCGGGGCGCCACGGTGGCGGAGCGCATCGCGCGCTTGATCTGCGCGCGGACGCAGCGTCCCGCCAGCGCCGCGCCCACAAAACGCCCGCACAGTGGGCGCCAGCGGCGGGCGGGTCGCTGCGTCCGTGCGCTGATCAAGCGCGCGAAGCGATCGTGGGACGCTAGCGTCGCGCTACCGCGGCGCCCCGCTGCCGTGCCGCCCCAGTGTGACCAAGCCTTTATAGTTGGGTGGTTCAGATTAAAACTCATTCTTAAGAATACGAATATAATATAATGATTTTCGTAATGTAACATAACTTATGTTTAAGTGTTATAAATATACAACATTTAAAATATTTTATTAAAACTAACTTTAAAAAATATACTTACTAATAAGATATGAATAACCTAGTTACAACGTTTATAGTAGGTCGATATACGACACACCTCTTTAAAATGTATAATTATACTTATATTGAATTTGCAAATATAATTTTGGCCTTTGTGACAGCCCTCGACTCGTTAGCCGAGTCGACGGCATACGGCATAGGAATGAATGAACTCGGCAGCCGAGTTCTTGGCGTGCAGCGTTGTTTATTCGTCGAGTGCGCGTTTGGACTCGGCTGACGAGTCTTAAATATGTAGATGTTTGTATTTATGCCGGCACTCTGCAATGTAGTTAGATTTTGGCCTGGCAGTGAAAGTGTTAATTAATTTAATATCACGCGGATGGAGAGTGATCGTCATACTTATCGATACCTAACATTTTATTGACATATATGTATTTCTTTCTTGCTATTCATGGCAACATTTTATCGGTCAATCCACTGTCAGTTTTCGGAGGCCACTTTAAGTACATACATCTGCACACTCTTTTCTAACTAATTTTCGTGACAAGTGTATTAGTCCAGGCTGATGTGCATGAGCGGTTTACAATTGTTTTGGAATAATAATCATTTATTAAACTATGACCAGAAGGCGCAACTTTGATGCCGATGACAGCCTATAGCTCATGCCACTCTATATCGCTGCACCCTGTGTGACTAGGCAATGTATAGCTCCCTTGTAATTTTAGACGAATATATCGTCGGGTGACAAGCAAAAGTCATTAAGTACAAAAAATAACAAAAACCTTGTTACAATAGACGTATGGTTCCCTAATATAGCTATGAACTTGTGGAAGTACTTAATGACTTGCTTGTCACCCGACGATATACAAATAAAATACACATGTCCATGCGTCAGAAATTTGACTACAATTAAATTTTAAAAATAAGGTAGCATTATAAAAAGCATGCTAGTAATCTTTCAAATGTTTGTCCACAGAAGTAACATAAGTGGCTTATCCATTAATCATGTCATCCTTTTTTTGCATAGGGCAATATGACGTGTAATTTTTTGTCAACGTAAGTAAACTTTTTTCTGATATGTTTTGGACAATGGGCAACTTTGTAATCTTTGTATGATGGAGCCAAAACCAACACTGTTGAAAGTTAGACAGTTAAATAGATGTTAGGTCATTAAATAGCTATGTAAAACAGTATGACGTGATTAATGGACACCCCCTTTCTTTAATCCTGAGCCTGACCGAGGCTTTATTACCATCAAGTAATGATATATTCTTAAATATAACATGTACTTACGTTTCTGCAATCATTTTTCCGCCATGAAGCCGTGGTGCGCTGCGCTGTAGTCTGTTTTTTACGATTAAATATTTGGTAAACAAAGAAGTGTAGTCGCCGTCAACCTTCCTTAGGATATTATTTCCAAAGAAACTCAAAAAATAGCGGTAAATAATTGACAATTTTGACAGTTTAAAACTAGCTCTTGTGTACTACATTTACACTATTAGCCGCCATTATTTGTTTGTCTCGTTTCGCACACTGTAATATTCTCGCGATTCCTGTGTATATGACTTTTCGTATCGTCTCACAATAGCACCGGAGGTCATCTTATCTCTATATTATACTTATAATCTACACACACTGCCATGCATTTTACACATACGCTTCTTATCTGGAGTATTTTATTAAGTTGTATGACCAACTTTTTTTAAATGATGACATGTTTGGGCTTGTTTGCCTCAGAATCACGAACCCAAAATCAAAAAATGTCCCAAGATTTTCATACATACGTTACCACAAAGTCAATGGAAATCGGTAACGGAATTAAATAGAGAAACTTTTTTTCTCCTATAATATCAGAATGGATAAGGCTCGTGGTTCCAAGTCGAGCCAGGCCAAACATGTTAAAATTTAAAAAAAGTTGGGCAAACAACTTAAAAATAAAATGACATATCTCAAAAACACACCCACCTGCAGGGATCGGTTGCCCGCAGGTGATACAGCTCACACATCAGGTTTATAAATCTTATTATAGACCATCCTTATCGGAAAGCTGAAATGCGGGTCCACCACCAATTTTGTCTCACATTGGTTTTTAGAGACTAGTTATTATAAAGACTGCCATCAAGTCTTGTGAGTATATAAGTAAGAAGTCACTTATGAAGGCTCCGACCGTCCAGTGGCGCCCCCATTAGCGGGTTCGTGTTTTCTAATAAACCATTAAGTTTGTGTAGTCCTAAAACTTCACCAACTTTTGATATTTATATCATAACTTTATAGTACTTCATTTTGACTTTATCACCTAAACGGAAACAAGTGGACACTTGTTCCCGTTTAGTAGATAAAGTCAAAATTAAGTAATATAAAACTGTATCACACAGATAAAAAGTTGGAGAATTTATAGGATTACACTAACGTTTTAGTGCGGTATTGATAAACGTAACGGCTTATTAGAAAAAAAAAACAGTTTCCCTAACGGGGGCGACACTGGACGGTCGGAGCCCTCTTTAAAAAAAGGTTGAAATCTAAGCATTAACTTTTTTATCTACGAATATATTTTACCTTTTACTCTGAAGTGAAATACCTATACTGCTTTCTAATAGTCCAGTGTATTATTCATATGAGAAATTATAATAGCATTTATATTTAATACTCTAAATATAAGAAGTAAACGCTTTTTGGCAGTCTTTTTAATTTACTAGTGTCTGCATTCAAAATGGCCAATTTCCTAGACCATGGGGTAAGAGCAATCACCGCCCTTACTGCCTAAAGGTGGCATGTGATCGCTCCCGTAGCGGAGTTGATCCATTCATTTTTTTTTTTTTTAGTTACCAGTATAAAGCCGGGCTTTGCAACATAAGTGCCGCATAAGTATAGTTTAATCAAATGTATATATAAGGTCTCAGCCTAAATATTGAACAGCCTCTTACTTTCGACTGTAGCAAAACAGTCTGATGAGAGATTATAGAACAGTAAATAGTAAGACCCCAAGTCACTAGAGCAATATTTTCTTTTGGGTAAGAGTAACTGCTTTAAAAACAAGTTTCTAGGTCATCATCAGAGATCGGACAAATGGGCGTCATTGTCAGAAATAGTGTAGACATGACTCTAAAATTGACTAATTATTAAATCGATCAATCAAATAATTTCTTACTGTAATAAATTTTGGTTCCTAGCTGTTACAAATCTGTTTGTTATTCTTTAATAAGGAATCAAAATATATTTGTGCTTAAGACTTTTTGATTGATTGATGAAATAATTAGTTGATTTTTGAGTCGTGTCCACACTATTTCTAACAATGACGCCCATTTGTCCGATCTCTAGGCATCATTAATAATAAACTAATGTTGCCACACTAAATAGGAAATTATTCAGTTAGCTGTGACAGTTTAACGATGGTATTTGATCGATACGGGTATTATTATGGGTGAGTGATAATAATAAATAGATTTGATGGTAAATAAAAGTGTTATAATTCAATTATTAAAAGTTTAATATTGTTATCACGATACCAATGAAGCATTATTAGAAATTAAATAATAATATCTGGTAACATTAAACATTAACCTTTCGTATGCCGCTGTCAAAAATTTGCTTTTGTAATTAATAACTTTAAAATTTGACAATAATTACAGTCCAAATGGCTTTGGACGGATACAGAACTAGGCATACGAAAGGTTAATACATATTTTATCCATCAATTACATGATCTTGTACAACAATTAATACGTGCATAAAAACTTTTTTGTTTGAATTCACGTAGATTACAAATTAGTGTTAAGTTTAACTCGTAATGGTACTAAAGACTGTACGCGATGAAATCCGGCCACGTATGACCCACTACATCTCCCTTACGAATGCATATATTCAAGCAGTTCTTACTTGCTTCGTACTATAACAATACGGTATTCTTTATATTAGTATAAGCTTTTCCATGTTCTCGTATGTCATTTAAATAAAATACTCATTTAAAAAATTAAGAACTTCTTGAATACACTTATTTGTAAACAAGGCACAGCAGATCATGCGCGGCCGGATTTCATCGTGTACAGTCTTCATAAAACCATTATAGTATAATTTTGGGTGATGTGTATGTTTGAGCAATATGTGAACTAGTGTATTCTGAATAGTTGTTAGAGCTCTTAAGGCCTGACCACACCGATTGCGTTAACGCGTATAGATTATAGACGTAGACGTGTATATAATACACGCGTGCTCCAAATGTATACGAATAAAGTATAATTGTTTGTGAATTCATTTACACGCGTGGGGCGGTGTGACGTTCTCATACACATTTATAAAACACGTCCACGCATACGCATCCGGTATGAACAGCTCCTAATTCATTAAGCCTAACTTAATTATATTATTAATTAAGATGGTTTTGTCCCTTTGTATTTTTTTTTTGGTACAAAAGTCAATAAACTGATTGTTACAAAAATCAATAAGCTGAGCTGGTATGAACAGCTCATACTTAATTAAGCCTTACTTAATTTTATTCATTAAAATGGTTTTGTCCTTTTGTGATTTTTATTTTTGATACAAAAGTCAATAAACTGATTTCTTAGTAATTAAGATTTTTATTTTATTTTATAATCTCCTAGGTGTAAGTTGCTTGTTGTTTGTATGTTATGACTTGTGAAATTAGTTAGTTTTACATGTTATTGGCGATATTTTCTGAAGAAATCTGTATACCAATTTTGTACATTTACTAGCTATCGATAATTTTCCGGATTTTGCTATTGGCCAATTGGTATTTTTTATGTATTTAAATAATTGCAGTTCTATTTATCATTTTTTTAGTGAACATCATAGAGTAATAAACCTTCATTGTATTACATGATGAAATGTAATACACTGATCGGTTATTATTCTCATTGGCTTGTTTCAAGAGTTTTAAATAAGACTGCATTAATTCAAATATATACGAAAACCGAATAATTGGCTTATAACTAGATCCGGAAAATTTCCGACAGCATGTAAATGTACAGAATTTTTATTGAATTTTACAGCAATATAAACCCTAATAACATGTAATATTACCTAAATTTACATGTAATAATGCACAGACAACAAGTAATTTTACCGCACCCATATTTAAAATAACATATTCTTATGTAATAATACATACATTTTGTTTGTAATATTCCCAAATAAAAAGGAATGTTACATAAATTTGTGGTAATATTACATATGAAATCAGTATAAAACACAGAATATTTCTGTGATGTTACCGCATTGAACGTAAATATACATAAAATATCATTAATAATACGCATACTTTATGTATATTTACATAAGAAAACGCAGACCAATTGTGTAATATTACCGAATAAAAAGGAAATATACGTAAATTACTATTAAAAATACATAAAGATTTTGTAAATTCACATACAAAATCTGTAATTAAATACATCATACTTCGGTAATATTACTGAATACAATGTAAATATACAGAAAAAATATTGACTTATACACACTCTTTATGTATTTTTACATAAGAAATCGGTAACAAAATACTTACTGATTGTGTAATATTGCCGAATAAAAAGGAAATATACTTAAATTACTATTAAAAATACATTAAGATTTTGTAAATTCACATACAAAATCTGTAATTAAATACATCATACTTCGGTAATATTACTGAATACAATGTAAATATACAGAAAAAATATTGATTTATACACACTCTTTATGTATTTATACATAAGAAATTGGTAACAAAATACATACTGATTGTGTAATATTACCGAATAAAAAGGAAATATACTTAAATTACTATTAAAAATACATTAAGATTTTGTAAATTCACATACAAAATCTGTAATTAAATACATCATACTTCGGTAATATTACTGAATACAATGTAAATATACAGAAAAAATATGTACTTACACACTCTTTATGTATTTATACATAAGAAATCGGTAACAAAATACATACTAATTATGTAATATTACCGAATAAAAAGTAGTAAATTTAACAGATTATGTAAAATTAAATAATGTGTAATTTTACATAACCGCCAGTTTGATTGATTATGTAAAATTACATTTGTGTAAAATTACATAACTGAAAATTTGATTGATTGTGTAAAATTACATTGATGTAAAATTACACAACTGAAAATTTTATTGAGTATGTAAAATTACATAAATGTAAAGTTACATAACTGAAAATTTTATTGAGTATGTAAAATTACATAAATGTAAAATTACATAATACCGTAATCAGGTCATTATGTAAAATTACACTCGCCTTGTAAAATTACATAATTATGGAAAAATACAGAAAAGTTAGGGCAACGAAAGTTGCCCTCGAAATATGTAAAATTCCCTGAAAATTTTTAACAGTGTTGGTTACTTTGTATTTGCCTTCCGAGTCCACCATCAGAGCAGCTCTATAATATCAATATAATGTGCCCACTGCCCATGAGGAAAGGGAAAAAATATAATACCGGACAACGGACTCGATTCCTACCGCCTTGCCTTCCGTACGCTAATATAGTATCTTTTCCTAAATAACTTGAAGAAAAATCAGGCCACAACAGTGATAGTTAGATACTTAAAATGTTCACAAATGCTGTATTCTGTTCAGCGAACGGAAAAAAACATAAGGCAAACTAGCTTCGAAAAGTGACGCCTCAAAACCTAAGATACGGGCATCGAGGTACGACACTGATCCGTTAGTATACAAATCGCTACCCCAATATTACACGGTTCTATGTTACATTTTCGAGGTAATTGAATTTGGACTAAATGTCAATATGACAATGTTCAAATTTCTAGTAGATGAAAGTGCAACATAGAACCTTGTAATATTGGGGCGGCGAAATGGCCGACATGTCGAGCGGTCTTACTGACAGCTGGCGAAAAAATCTCTAAACTAAGTAAATATGCCCTCCTGCTCCGTAAAATGGCATAGAAGACGCTCAGACAAGCACCATAACATTGATGTAATCACATTTCAGAAGTAAATGGGCAGGACTGGTTGGGCGGGTGGTAGCTTTGTCGCCCATCATCATCATCATCATCAGCGTATGTTAGTCCACTGCTGGACGTAGGCCTCTCCTATTAACGATGCGTATAGACGCATTAGGAGGTAAATACCCATAATCGCCACGCTGGGCAAGCGGATTGACGATCGCAGTAATGTGTCCACTATGATGACGCTGCTGTCCATCATCAATCTTGTAGAATGGTCAGCGACACTTCAATCCCTTAGTCAGTCGACTCTTACGACACCCGCAGGAGGAGTTGGGGTGGTGACAAAGGTTTTCTTACTGCCGTCACCACACGGCAAGTTGTCGCCCGCAGACCACAAACCCTGTAAAGTATTCAAAACGTCGGGGTGAACTTAAATTTAATTAATATACGCGAGTCTATCTGTTTTTATAGCTTTATTATTTCGTGAGAACACATCGCGGTGACTGAAGAAAATATTAATCCTATTTTTTTAAATATTTGTAGTAGTAGTAGTAGTAGTAGTAAGCACTTTATTGTACATAAGATAAAATTCGACACAATCATAAAAAAAAAATACAAGGGCGAGCTTATCCCTATAAGGGATCTCTTCCAGCTAACCTTAGAGTAACTGAGTTGGAGAGTAAAATAATAGGATAGACAAACATACAATGTACAACAAGTATACCCAGGAAGAAACAAAACATGTAGGTATATTAATTATATACCATAAATAAACCCTATATAAATAAATATCATTCTAAAAGATAAATACGCATAAGTATAATATCATATCATCATATATTTATTCAATCACAATAATTATTGTATATGAAAACAAGACAAACTTAACCTAAAATAATAATAATTAAAACAACAATTTACAAAAGAATACGATTACTAAAAACAAATTTCATTTAACTGCTGTCAATATTACATAAAACAAAAATTAAAAAGTCAATTGAGTGAGAAGTCATTGATTACAAAAATTATAAAACAAACAAATCTAGGCAATTGGATAAATTATTAATTGATATAGCATTTAGTAGCATTAAAAAAATGTTATTATAATAAAGATACAAAACTACACATACAAAAAAAAATAATAATAAGGAAATTAAAATGAATGTCAAAAATAGGTATTAATATTTGCCTTCGTACTCAGTTATAGAATAAAATCCCTTTTGCAAAAGAAACTGTTTGAGCTTGAGCTTGAATGTACCTACGTTCAAAATGGATTTCAATTCTAACGGTAATTTGTTGAACAAATGAACTGCCTGACAGCAAGCTGCGTGCCTTACGATCTTTAATCTGGGTACTATTTTCACTGGGATATCTTTTCTTCTTGTTGATAATCGCAGTTCCCTTTCTTCTCGACTTTCAAATTCAAAAAGGTGTTTCACGAAATCAGTCAGCACTACCAGAATGTACAAACAAGGCACAGTCAAAATCTCAAGCTGTATAAAATGAGCTCTGCAAGATTCTTGTTGCGGGATCCGCAGCATTGTCCTGACAGCTCTTTTTTGCATTATGAAGGCAGCTTCAGTGTTATACTTATAACTGTTTCCCCATAATGCTATGCTATACCTTAATTTGGACTCGATGAGGGCTTGATGATTATATATATACACACACATATATATAAATAAATATATATATATGTGTGTGTATATATATAAGAATATATACAGTATTCAACCTAATCAAACTATATTGGACAGCCAAAACTTCTTCAAATTAACCTTGAGTGATGCTACAGACTGGGATTGCCTAAGTGACAGGGGCAGCTCGTTCCACAGCTTCACAGCGTACACCGTGAAAGACTTAGAGTAAATACGGGTCTTATTAGAAGGTATAGCTAACGTAATGTTGGTACTCGAACGCAAACGGTGACCACTTCCTTCAGCTAAATACCTAAATCTCTCAGTAAGGTAAGGGGGGGAAGCTGGGTTGAAAAGTATGTTGAAAAGCAATGACAAGATATGCACATCTCTGCGCCGGCGAATGGGTAGCCAACCGAGTTGGGACCGAAAGGCGGATACGTGGTCATACTTACGTAGACCAAAAATATACCTTATACAAACATTCTGTAACCGCTCAAGTTTGTCGAGCAACTCCTCAGAAAGATCCAAGAAAGCAACGTCACCGTAGTCCAGGAGGGGAAGCAGAAGAGACTGAGCAAGCATCAATTTAGTATGGAAAGGGAGGAAATTCTGCAGTCGCCTTAGAGAGTGAAGGGATCCAAACACTTTTTGACTCACCTCAGCAATGTGGGGGGACCAAGAAAGCGTTTGGTCAATGGTGATACCCAAATTTTTGACAGAAGGGGAGAAAGGAATAGAAGTGCTATCAAAAATAATATCAGGTATCACCACATCCGAGAGCATATTTATGAAATAAGGACTACCAATGACAATTGCTTGCGATTTTTTAGCATTGACCTTTAAGCCATATCTGCATGCCCAACTGCGTATGAATTCTAAGTCAGTGTTAATTTGGCTAATAAGAGCTGCAAGATTATCAATACTAGCCGCTGCGTAGATCTGTAGGTCATCAGCGTAAAGATGATACGAGGATGTGAGTTCTGCGGTAATGCTATTTATAAAAATGGAAAAAAGAAGTGGAGAAAGTACACCTCCCTGCGGGACACCAGCGGAGAGGTCACACCACTCGGACAATTTGTCATCAACCTTGACACGCTGCCGCCTACCAAATAAATAATTACGGAACCATGAAAGTGAGATTTCTGAAATGTTAATAGTACGAAGGATACCAAGGAGGATGTCAAAGTCTACCGTATTAAAAGCACTACTAAAATCTAGGAGTACCAGGACAGTAAGCTTTTTGCACTCAATATTAAGGCGAATGTCGTCAGTGACCTTAACCAAAGCACTAACCGTACTATGCCCAGGGCGGAATCCGGATTGCAAGGGATTTAGCAAGGAATTTCTATTAAGATGGGACATGAGACGCCGATTCACGTAGTGCTCAATAATTTTAGATAAAACAGGTAGGATAGAAATTGGCCGATATTGTGAAAAAGAGACAGGGTTGGAGGATTTGGGGAGAGGAATAACATGTGCATATTTCCAAGCTGCGGGAAAGGACCCCATGGACATAGAATAATTTAGGATATCAGAAAGGATGGGAGCAATGAAATCCGCCACAAGCATAAGCATATCTATGCTGAGGTTATCATCACCGACGGCTTTCGTCTTAATAGACTTCAGAAGCGCAAGCACCTCATGCGACGAAATGGTACCAAAATCAAAAGGAGATAAGTCGGGGTTTATAGTAGTAGAGGCAAGAAGAGATAATGTTGATGATTTAAGAAGCGGGTCAAGAGTAACAGGTGAAGCACTGAAATGTTGATTCAGACCATTTATATCCAAATAACTAGAAGGTGGTAACTGAGATTTGCCTACCCCAAGAGACTTTAAAAACGACCACAATTTAGAAGGGGGACAGTCCTCAATCGATTTGTGGATATAACGACGCCTTGCTTCCCTACAGATCTTGTTACAACGATTACGCAATTCGATGTACCTCGAACGATTAGCATCGCCTGGCTCCTGCCGAAATTTGATGTGAGCCCGATCACGCTTGGCCATATCTAGTCTAATATCAGGCGTGAGCCATGGCGCTGGGAAATGCTTGACACGGGCAGGCTGTAGCGGAGCATGTTTATCGAAAATCGCAAGCAATATGTCATTAAAAATCTTAACCTTGACGTCAACATCTACTGCCAACTCTACAGCTTGCCAATCCATGCTGGACATGTCCGCATACAGTGCGTCCCGGTCCACGTTCTGGAGATTTCTCCGCATAATTATTTTGTGTTTTCTTTTAGGAGGACGAATTTTGAAAGAAGCATAGATTAAATCATGGTTAGAGAAGCCAACCGCGTTTATTTGCCCGTGAAAGGAAACCAAATCTGGGGAAGAAGTTAAAATGAGGTCTAAAAGAGAAGGAGGGCCATTATGCGGGAAATGTGTGGCATTGAGCGGTAGTAAACTTAAATTCAAAGAAGTAGCAAGACAGCGAAGCTTCGAAGACCGGACATCGTTCTTAAGGAGGCAGGTGTTGAAATCACCCATGATAATGGTATGGTCAAACTGGGGACTTAAATCAGTTAAATTGTCATGTAAAGACTCAAAATAATTAATGTTAGAGGATGGACTATAGAAAACACCAAGGAGGACTCTGGAATGGTGTAATACAACTTCTAAGAAAAGATGCTCGGCAGAACTTGAGTAGACAGATGGAGACCGTGCGACTATTCGACTGGCAAGATTACTTTTGATGTATATAGCAACACCTCCACCACGAATGGGCCCCATTCCGCCGTCACTAGTACCGGTCCTGTCATTACGTATCAAACAATAACCCGGTAAAGAATAAAGTGTTGATGGAAGGGAGGGTTTCAGCCACGACTCTGAAATGAGAATAACATGAATATGATTATTACTGCTAAAAGAGGATAAAAGTTCAGGGTAATGAGCTGGTACACTTTGCGCGTTTATGTGGACAATATTGAAATTTTTAACAGAGGAGTGAAAGGTACAATTCAAACGTTCACATAGGTCGGGCATATCTGAACCATCACTCAAAGAGTCATAATTGCTAGAAGAAGACAGTGAAAAGAATTCACTATTCAAAGAAACGTTAAGGTCGTCGGACATATTAGATTGGTTGAATAATAAATATATATATAATAATATGTAATAATAATATAATAATAAATAAATAAAAAGTATACCTAACAAATATCTTCACTAATAAAAATTTCCGAACACTAAAAATCCACCTCACTTGCTCGCCAGCAGCTCACATAAACAAAAAAAAAATGGTTAAATAGTTATTTGGTTCAAAATGCCACAATGAAAAGAAAATAAAAACAAAAAAAATGTAAACTAAAATATGAAGAGAAAAATACACCACACTAATTTTTGCGGAATCTAAACGCCACAGAAACGTCAGTTACAAAGTGACATTGACAATTAACTACAAGACTATGACAAATTGACAATTAAGTTATTTAAGTCCACCGCTTTTAGCACAAGAATATAAAATATAATTAGATGAATAGTTACTTTGTGACGTAATAAAAAGTTAAACCAATAACTAGCACAGTAAGAAAAAGAAACGGATCACTGAAGCCAACTTTAGCGCTTTCCAGAGCCGGAACCAAAATCGGCCTTGTTAGGCCTTGCTTGACGAACGGGTCTAGGTGCCACCGACGTCTTTGCTGCTGCCACCGGCTCCGCCGCCGGCCCCACCGGCGTCTCTAACACCTCAGAAACCTTCGCAGTACTCGTCGGCGGCGGCAACGTCTCCAGCTCAGCCAAAGATATAATTTTTCGGCGTACACCGTCATGGCACTGCACCACAATTCGACCAGCGCTGGTCCAGCTACCTTTTACGCCATATATCTTCCGAGCCTCGACAAATACTGCATGCCTGGTACTTGTGAGAAACTCAGACAATGTTTTACCCGAGCCCTTCAGAATCTTCTTGGCGGCCCATACTGCATTCCTAATCCAATGACAGGCAAACTTCAGGAGGATAGGCCTAGGTTTAGACGGCACAGAAAACTTCCCCAGGCGATAACATGAAATAAAACTATGTGCAGAGACACCTTCCACTTTGAGATTGCCCTGTATTAAGTCCATCGCAGCGGCTGAAGCATCCTCATTTTGTGACTCCGGTACCCCATGAAGAAGAAGAATATTCTCACGAGACCTGGTCTCCATCTCTTCCAAAGTTTTAAGGACAAAGCCCATTTGCTCTTGAAGACTTGAAACGGACTTCCACAACAGGTCCTTAAAGGCATTGTACCCGCTAGGCAATTCTTCAGTCCCCCGGCTAGTGACAGAACTCTCAAATGAGGCCATTTGGGATTTGAACATGGCCTTCATGTCTTCCATGCTTTTCTGGAGATTCACTAGGTGGTCCATTTCAGTGAATATTTAGTTTATATAATCAAGTGAACTTTGACCTTAACAAGTCCACTAAGAATCAAGGCTCGGAACCGGTTTAAAAAATACCGGTAAATAGCGGTTTATTTGGGTTTTGCTCCGAGCTATAAGGAGAACGCGAACGTCTTAAGAACGTAACTATAAACCTCAATAAACCGGTTTAATCCACGATGGCTGGCGGGCGGCGGTAGGTACCTACGCCGCGCCGCTGCGCCGCGTAAATGAATACATGCAGAGACTTGTTTTCTTAGTAGAGAAAGCGCCCGCGCATTTGTGCGGTCGATATTTGATCTGCGTGCTGAATTTTAATCGCGTTATTCCTTAATAACTAGTGTCCGACCGAAACATGTTTTTATGCCGAAACAGAAATCGAAACCGAAGGTTCGGTTCTGATTATAGTTTCGGCCGAGACCGAAACCGAACCTTTTATAAATGTGATTAAAAGGTCGAATATAATGACAACAGATATTTTTTTAACATAAATGAATAATTTTAGAATTATAACTGACGTGAGACTCAAACATATTAAAATATTATCGAACCGGGTTACTCACGTACTTAAGTCGATGATTGCTCGACATGTTTCGACCCATTAAGAGGGTCCTCGTCCGGAGCACCCTCGGCCAAAGCCCGACGCATACTGCGGGCCTGCGCCCTGCTAGAATGGGTACTGGCCACGGGCGGTGGTGGCGGGGTTGATGCAAGGAAAGATCTACCCTCAGTGTTACATTTGTCATAAAGGGGGTTGCACACAACATTCACTATATCACTTGCTAATAACGGGGCGTCTACACTGTCCATTGACGTAATACCCAAAACCATTTTCCAACCAAGTGGCACTGACCAACCACCACCACGATTAAAATTGGGATGGCGACATATTTCGCTTGAAAAAATGCTTTACTCGTAAATTATTCATTCACCCATCATTTTATTATATTGTCCAATTACTGGAAATACCTGTTCTCAATCATCGCCAACAGAAGAGAGGTGGAGATGGTGGACACCTTAAATATACGACACGACGAATTAATTAAGACCATAATAGAAGGAAAGGTAGAGAGGAAGAGGAAGGCAGAGAAGGGCGTACATGGACCGAAGTGAAAGAAAAAGTAGACGTCGTGTCGTATCAGCGTCTAAAAGAAAAGGCACTGGAAAGGACCATATGGAAATTGCTTCACAGACAAGAGCCCCGCTCTTAAGTTTATGATCACAAATACCAGCTATGTGCTCGTATTAAGTTATTCCATAGTGAATTTTATTATTATGGTAATAAAATTGATTCTGCCAAAGCCTAATTTGTACGTATAGCTGGTATTTTTTATCATAGATACCAAGGATTATTACTATTCGTTAAAAACTTGAAACATGCACGTAACTAAGACAAATTCTAAAGTCGTTTAATGAAATAAATAATAACCTTCCGCAGTTACAACCTCAATATACTTATATAAAAGAACCAATATATCTGTCAATCTATTTTTTAATTGTGAAAATACGCGTTAAGAATAACACTATTACGGACGGACCCGACGTAAACCGAACGCGACCCAAAAGTACGATATTTATAGATTCGGTTCCGCCGAAAGGTTTGGCAGTTTTTTTGCCGAAACCGAACCTTCGGCCAAAACATTTTTAAGCCGAAACCGGCCGAAACCGAAACTTCTTCTTCAGTAAAAAATGGTTGACTATGTACGTCTGTAACAGGTATAATTATATGCATTGAACTAAAAATTTAAATAATTTATTTTTTGTTACAAATATTTTATTAAAAACATAAAAGAGTGATTGTATAATACTTTCTATTGATGTATTAATATAATGTATATAACGTCACATACATACATACTTTTATGTATTTAATTGCAACAAAATACTTAAACGTAAGCAGATACTTAATTAGTTACCCATTATACTCGTATATTTTTAACGCTCCAACTTATTGTTGCACTGAATCGAATTAGGTACACATCCTTTCCGCAGTAGATGTTTCGATACAAATCCAGAACCAAATGAATCAGCGTTTGTTTGTCCTTGAATAAACCGGTTTATAAAGTTCTGAACAGGTTAATCGAACAAGAACATTATGTAACGTTCCCCTAAAAACCGGTTAAAATAAACCGGTTTGACGAACGAAACCGAAATGAAAAGGTTTTTCGCCAAGTACATGATAACGGTTTGAAAATTTAACCGGTATCCGAGCCTTGCTAAGAATATTATAGAAAAGTGTTGATTATTAGCTGTGGGTGCAAATGAGGGAGTAACTATTGCATGTAAGTGATTTTTACATTAAGAAAATATAAATAACTATATTTAATAAACAAATAAATATGGCTCTACAATTTCAACTTGTTGTTTGTTTGGCTACCCACACCAAAAAAGCTACCCGCACCAAATTTGTATCTTATTTCTTTTTTTTCAGCTTTCGCGTTTGATACCTAAACCTGAACTAGGTCTTTTTAATTTGGTAGGTAAATATTATATATAAATGTCTTAAATAGCTTAATTCAACAACAATTCCGCGACGAACGTAGAAGAACAAGAAACAAATTAATTATTTACTGAGTGGAAAAACTGTCTTGGTTGAAAAGTAAAGTAAAAATACTACTATCTTATAGCAACACTAACATTTCGTCGTAACAACTTTCACATGATTAATTTATTATACCATAGAAAAAATTAACTGTGAAAGACTTTGGTTGTCACGGGATTCGAACCCGCTTCCTCTGTATTGCCGGTCCAACGTCCTTCCAATTACACCAGACGACCTTCCGTGAATCACAGCGAATTTAGCCAATGGTATTGTGAAAGTAATCACTAGCGACATCTGTTCTTAGTGTTTCGAAGACCTTAAGCCACTCCCAAGACGTGTGCATTACACAATCGTCCGCATACTCGACAACTCTCCGTTGCATTGAATTTGCTATAGAGAGCGCTGTAGTCAATTCATGATTAGAAAATATCAATTTGTTTTTTATATGGAATATCATCAATCATCATATTTCAGTCAAGTCCAGCAAAGAATTTAAAGATCGAGTGCCAGCAATCAGAAGAGTCAGAACCAGTATGCCAATCTTCGGCAGCATCGGTGGAGTCTGATGAAATGAGCGTTGACCGGCCAACTACAAGTATCACGGTAATAAACGGGTCAAAATTCTTTCCGTTGTCTTGTTTCATACTACTCTGTCACGCTTTTAGTTTCTGTTTCGACTCAGTATATAATAAAATCCGGTGCACTTGTATTTCTATTTCACGCTAGATTTTAATTCAGACATCCGAAATTGAAAACAAAACATCATCTCATACAAAAATCACAACTGTTCACGTTTTTAGGGACACAAAATAAGACAACGAAAAAAATTTTGACCCAAACACAAAGTCTATTTTGTCGAGAACGTGACGGCTATGACAGCTACCTTAGAAATATATGAAAAGTACGAGAAATCTCTGTAAATACAAACAGTAAGTTATACGATTAAGGTACACCAAAAATTGTATTCCTACCTTTCTTAAAAGTAGAACGGCGTCACGTTCCCGACATTCTTGTGGAATGCATGCACCTTTGTGATGCGCTCTATGGAGACTATCACCACTATGGAATTTTATATGAAATACTCAAAAGTGACGTCACGTTTAAGTACTGCCAAATGACCTACTCAATATAACAAATAATAGCCTAGTTCTTTTCAATTTATTAAATAGAAGTTCTGTACAAAAATTACTGCAATCTACACCTTAGTAATAATTTATTCGTGTGCTATGTCGTGCTATGTTAATGTTATAATTTAATTAATAATATTAAATCATTTATCTTAACTACAGTCATCATCCCTATTAAAACTACTTCCGGTTCTAACCACTAACCCGAGAAGAACCGGTAAGAAACTTTAGTAAGTAATGAGTCAGTCAACTTTAGTTACTAATGACCGTGTCTGCAATATAAATATTTTGGGACATCTTACACAAATCACAGTCCCACGGTAAGCTCAATAAAGGCTTGTGATGTATCAAGCTAAAATACATGTTATAGATAGATATAAGGAGAAATATTTGTGTCAGTGCAAATGGAAAAGTACCTTGTCATGGTTTTAAAATGGACTTTAAATATTAAAGAACACATAAGGTATATTTTAAGAGTCGTAACAAGGCACCTTTTCGTTTGCACTGACAGATTTGTAGTACATTAATAAATGGTGAATCAACTTTTTTCTGTCTGTTATTACCATGCTTCGCCTGAGTCACGCTGGTTTTATGCATAATTATGCTACTTAAACTATGCAAACATGCATTTTTCTGGTGTTAATAAACCCTTTCCTTGACCATCTACAAACATGGACTATATGCATGTTTACATAAATTAAGTAGCATAATTTTGTATAAAACCAGCGTGACTCAGGCGACCGTAACCATGGCAATAACAGACAGAAAAACGTTGAACAAAATGCGCGATATTTGAACCCGGAACTTCTTCGTACCGGCCTACCAACTAGGCTACGGACGTTGACAAAGTTCTTAGCAGAATTTCATTTTGTTTTATAGACTGACAGCCAAGCGGATAAGGTAGCACGAGTGAGTAAAATCAGAAGGAAGCCGATAAGCACTGCTGCCAAATACCGCGCCAGGATCGCAATGACTGCCCAGCGGTAAATGTGCTATTTTATCATGTTATGATTCGTATGGTTACGGCAGTAAGAATACATTTGTCACCACCCCAACTCCTCCGGCGGGTGTCGTAAGAGTCGACTAAGGGATTGAAGTGTCACTGACCATTGTTTAATAAAAGATTGATGATGGGCAGCAGCGTCATCATAGTGGACACATTACTGCGATCGCCAAACCGTTTGCCTATCAACTTATACGCATTACTTCCTAATACGTCCATACAAATAGTTAATATAGGCCTACGAACAAATAAAACATGGAAGCCTCACGCCATACTAAATTGCCTTTCAAAATCGGTCATGAATTTTCGTTGTCAAGTGTCACCCTCTCTTCAATGCATCACGGCTATAAATTTCAATATCAACCTATAAGAACTTAAACCGCCATTTAAAAATAGTTGTGATGGATGGACCACCATCAAAGTTTTGATTGGCTATATTCTATAAACATTTGTCAAAGATGTTGCGCCGAAATATGAGCAGTGTTGAGAAAAGCGCTGTGTCCTGCCCATCTTGGCACAATTGAACAATTGTTTTGGGGGCATATTTGAGCTGGCGTTAGACGTCCATGTTATATATGGTCGTAGATATAGGTCTATGTCCATTGGACTGAAATTGGCCGCTGATGTGGACTACTGTTCCAGAAATCGTTTCAAAATAAGGGCCCTACCGAAATCTAAGCCACAACCTAAGCCGTGTCCACATTGCGACAAAACGCTGAGTAACATTGGAAGTCTTCGCGCTCATATCAGTAGGTAAGTCCCCTTTTAAACTTTTTTCATCATACCTCTTCGGTATTATCAAACCGGAATCAAAAGGGGATTCGAAAGTACTGTTGACACAACAAATGACACAACATTTACCAAGAAAAGAGTAGTTTATAGATGTAGTGAGTGATTAATTTTTTGAAATTTCGTTTTACGTTGAACATATTCCGATATAGTTGTTAATAATGTATGCAAATAGTACATTTGAAAAAATATATTTTATAAGAAAATCATTTGACATTTTATACTAACTTGACCGTTTAATTTGTGTACTAAATTTAACGTACAGTCCACGTCAAAGATATCATTACGCGGTTTATGTGCCAAAAATATATTTACACGACTTTATTGCCTTGACATTAAGGTCGTGTAAATATATTTTTGGCACCTAAATGATATAAAACCTTAATGATAAAATAAAATGAAAGGTCTTGTGCTTGAATGATTTATTTACCATTGTTTTTCGGTGACTAGACCATCTAGAGACTCTAGTTGTAGATACTAAGTGAGAAAACACAGTCATTAAAAAGCTACATGATGTTGCTACTATCTATGCAAATCAGGGGCCTCTTCTAAATTTCCTGCCTCTGGTGCTTCCGCCCCAGTACCTACATCCTATCGACTGGCTGGGGAATGCATCGCTAGTACATTAAAATAAAACTAGACTTTTTGACACTTTGGCTTTCGCTTTTTTCGCCCCGCGCTACAATACCTATTTTTCTACACTCTCACGGCTCCCATTTTTCAGAAAACACACGGCGGTGGAACCCCAGAAATGTGACGTGTGCGGCACCATTTGCAGAAATTCTGAAGCGCTTAGACTTCATAATTATAGACATAAAAAGGTAACTGAGCGTTTCTAAAAAAAAAACGTACATTTGGAACATGTCTTCTACAGAGTGCTCGCGAGGAAACCGCAAGATTTTAACTATGCATTCTAGACATCAAAATAAACAAAAAATATTATGAGACCTAATGTCAAATTCCACAAAAAAAAATCGGGTACACTCCATGAGAAAGTCTATTTTGTCGGGAATGTGTCGGCTATGACTGCCTCCTTCTCTACCAATACAAGCACCAAGTTATAAATTTAATACACACCAAAAAAATAATTCCTAACTTTTTTAGAAGTAGCGCTGAACGGTGTCACGTACCCGACGTTCTCGTGGAATGCACCACACTAGATCTGTTACCGTGAACACTGAAGTTCGCAAATTTCGGGGATATTTCTCATCAAATCCCCGAAATTTATGAACTTCGGTATTCGCGGTAGCAGTCCAGGTGCTAATAATCTGCTTATCGAAATTATCTCATAGAACTGTGAAATGAAATGAAATGAAATGAAATTTATTAACGTATGTGGAGATTGGGTTACATTTGCAGTTACAGTTGCTATATTTTAAAAGAATCACCAATTTCTACCTTTTCAGGCGTACATACGTATAACATGCTACGCGACTAATAATTCACATTGTTTTTACAAAATATTATCTATTATATTATACAATGGCAATTTAATCTAGAAGGATATGTCAATATAAACAAATAAAAAAATTAACAATAATATTATGTCAGGAATAATAAATTAAATTTACAATATTTACATTTGGAACAAAACTAATCATTTAAAAATTCATTAAAACTATAATAACATTTATCTTTAAGCCATGTCCTAACCAATGTCTTAAATTTACTCAAATTATGGCTCTTAAAAGTGTGTGGTAACTTATTATATATAGTTATGCACATACTGTATGCATTTTTTGCGGAAAGTGCTAACTTGACCGCGGGCCTAAACAGTTTGTGCCTGTATTGTTCTCGGACTTTTCGGGTTCGCAGCTGTTGTACATCCAAAAATTGGGTCTTGTATTTATGCACAAATGCCGAAGCTTCTAATATATACAGGCAAGGAAAGGTGAGAATTCCATTATCTATAAATAATGGACGACATGACTCCATTTGGCCTATGCCAAAAATTGCTCGAATGCAGCGTTTTTGTGCAAGAAATACTTGTTCCCTATCTTTATTATATCCCCATAGAACTAACCCATAGCGAAGTGTTGAATCTACATAACCATGGTATGCAGCTAGGGCAGCTTGTAGAAATACAGTCCTAGCTATTCTTCTTAGTGCATAAGTGAAACTATTTATTTTAGAAATGACACAATCCACCTGCTTTTGCCAATTACAGTTACAATCGATTATCAAACCTAGGAATTTTGTATGCTGAACTTCTTCAATAGGATTGTTGTCATAATAAATATTAAGATTTTGCGAGTTACCATGGTCAGTATGAAATTGCATAAAATTCGTCTTACTTAGATTTACCTTTAAATTATTAATATTTAACCAATTAACTACTTTAGCCAATGTCCTGTTAATGTCCTACTTTAGCCAATGCGCTGTGACCGATAAGATGTTACTCCTATGCCGGTGACACAACACTTCCATACATCATCATAGGGATTATACCCGTTCGATTAAAAGTGCAACCGCGCCAATGCTCAAAAAACGACGCCGGTACGGAATCGCAGTGACGCATAGTATCCGTAACATTTTTGCTGCATGTTTCTCACTCCACTGCTTAAAATACGCTTTGGTGCACCGTTTCAAATACACTCCTCACTTCACTCCTTCACTGTACAAACTATCCGTCTCTGGAATGCGCTCCTGGCAATCAGACAAGCAAGCAGGCTTATAAAAGAATGCTTTATAAACATCTTCTAGAACAGACATAGAATTAGTTGGTAACCCTAAATGCAAACCGAAAAAAATAATATTCTACAATACTACCAGAACGTGTAGTAAAATAAAATCTAGTTACTCCAACTAAAATATGGTAGTGACAATCAAAAATATTGTACCGTGTATAATATGCTATTATAAACAATACTGTTTGATTCTAGTAAAATGCAGTTAGGTACTTATTAACAACTGTATTGTAGAAATAAGGATGCAATCGTAATGAATACTAAATGTTTGTTTTATTTACAATATACAATGCAATATTACGTAATGCAAAAAAATGTTATGTAGTAATAACAATACCAGTGTAAACGGTACAAAATATTCTGTAATTTTTACTATATGCATTAGTATCAGAACGTATCAATTTGTTGACTAGTCTGTGCGGGGCGGTGGGGGAGGCGGAGGGGGAATAATCCGGACTACTTTGTTTGTATCATTGCGTCATTTACGTTGCGTTTTCTCGGTCGGAAAGTTAGTATTTTTAATTGCAAAGTGGTAAAGGATAATCAAAAAGAATGAATGAAGAAGTGTGGAATCTCCTGAAGGCGTGGAATTTAGAGGAGTACATAGAAGTTTTCGCAAACAAGTGAAAAATTGATAAAGTTGATTTCTGATCTAAGTTTAAAAGTTTGTTATTAAATGAAGCCCTTACCTTGCCTTTGAGCTAAGCTAAAAGCTACAGCTACGAGAACCGTAAAACGGGATAAATAGGAATAGCGGGGTAAATAGGAACGTAGAGTAAACTGGTCTGTTAGCCCAGGACAAACAGTCCAATTTAGAACAACAGATTTTTTCATAATATGTACGACGTGTGTTATTCTAAACTGGACTGTTTATCCTGGGCTAACAGACTGGTTTACTCTACATTCCTATTTACCCCGTCATTCCTATTTAACCCTTTTTACGGTATATAGGTACATACAAACCAGCCAGTTAGGTGTACATAATCCCTTGTACCTACTGCTAGGTCGGATGGGTATACAATACAATATTATGTTGTAACTGTAAACATTTAATATATTTATCTTTAATAATGATTTGTACAGTGAGCATTTCGGCATTGTAGTCATTACTATCTGCCTAATAAAACTAACAATGTGATTATAACCAGAATAGTATAGTTATCTTTACAAAGTGTCCTGTCATCACATACAGGGTGTTTGTTATGTCGTTAGCCAAATTTGGATATGTCATTCGCGATCACCAGTACACAACATTTTTGAAAAAAAAAGTGACACTTTTTTTTAGTTTTTTTTTCCGTTTTTTATCCGGCAAAAACATAATTTGTGGTCACTAGGCAAGTTTGTTTCAATCCGTGCGATTCGATGGCAGACAAAAGGGTAGCAGGTTTGAGTAGTCAAGTCTTAGCCAATCAGGAGTTCATCACAAGTACCGATCAGCCGACGTCACTCACCCCACCATCGGCACTAAACAATGAATAAAATGTCCTAACTACATGCCCACACGATTGTTATTTGATTAAAACTGCCCAAGCGCATACCTACCTGTACCTGCGTCATCAACAATTCAATTTGCTTAGAGAGTGCATTAGAATCGATATCTGAGGTAAATCAGTACGCGTTTGTATGACGGAACATTTAAGTTACTCCGTTCTTGAGGTCAAATTATGCTGGCTCGGCTGATCGCAAGATGCCATGTGCCATTTGTACAGCACTCTGTAAACAAAGAAGGAGTGCGCTTGCGTGAACGCACTCGAGTCAAACTACCCTCAGATCGGCGCGCAACTCAAAATACCCTCATTATTAGTACTGTATGCGATAGACTGATAATGCTATCTCGTGGGATTTACCTGCAAGTTAAGCTCCACCTCCATTCCCCACCACGCGTAGGAAACTTGTTACGTACGTTATAACGCATTGAATTAGTTACCTTATGCGGGTTAATTAAAGTTGCAAACTCAAACACCCTTTCCAATCTGATTTGGCAGTTATGAGATGGTGGGTCAGTACGCAAAGTAAGCAAGTGATCATAGTGACAAAACATTCGTTAGATAATGGGATTTAAAAAAAAATCTATAACAAAAAGGATAATGAAAAATGGATTATTTTTGTTTTACCAAATATTTTTTTACGCCTTTACCCAACACATATTGCAATATGGCTAATGATATAAAAAACACCCTGTATACAACAAGACATTTCGGTACAGGTAACCAGATTCTGGTTACCAGTACGAGACTTTTTTTTCAGTGCACGTGCAATATATTGTGTGTATATGTGTATATATTGTAGTTATATATGTCATGTTTTGTCAGCCTCCGTAGCCCAGTTGGTAGTGACCCTGCCTACGAAGCTGGAGGTTCCGGGTTCGAATCCCGGCGAGGGCATTCTTTGTGTATTTATTTATCACAAATGTTTGTTCCTTGGTCATGGCTGTCTATGTATTTAAGTATCTATATGTATCTATCTATTATATATATCGTCGCCTGGTACCCACATCACAAGCCTTAATTGAGCTTACCGTGGGACTAGGTCGATTTGTGTAAGATGTCCCAAGATATTTATTTATTATTTATTTATATATTGCATATTTATGTATTCCCGTATTTGCGTCACCATCTAATTGTATTTATTTATTCTAGTATTAGTATCCAAATTGTATTTTCATTTCATTAGTTCAGTGCACCCACTATGTTTTTCTCCGTTTGGCCCTATGGTTGACTTGTAGAGAATGCCTTAAGGCATTAAGTCCGTTAATTGTATATTTTTATGTGCATAAAAGTTTCCAATAAATAATAATAAAATCATTTGATTGTACCTAAGTGGTTATCCACTAACGAGAATAGCCACATCAGCATGTGTACGTGACACCTAATATTTATGACATATGACTGCGATTCCGTACCGTCGCCGTTTGTGAGCAGCGGTCTGGGGGGCATGCGGCAAAAACGTCACGGGTACGTTGCGTCACTGCGATTCCGCACTGTCACCGTTTTTTGAGCATTGGTGCGACTTTAAACAATATTATAAAATTCGCTTCACAATTCTCGGAGATATCGATGAACAAACATACAAAAATACATCGAATTGATAAATCGATGATCTTTTTTTAAATCGTTTCATTAAGTGATCATCCGACAAAAGTCCTTCATGTTTCCACAGAAGTTGACCATAGACAGTCTAAAACTAGAGTCGTTCTGCGCGGAGTGCGCCATGCAGTTCCCGACTCCGAGTGCGTATGAGAACCACAGGCTAGCGCTCAAACACACGCCGAGGGACCAATACAAGTACGTATATATCTGCGGCCTTATCGCGAATAACGGAATTCGTAAATTTCGAGGATTTGTCTCTCTCTCTACTGACGTCTTCGTTTGAGTGACAGAAAAATCTTCGAAATTAACGAATTTCGATTTTCGCGGTAGTAGGTTTGCGGTACACTGTGGTCCCGCGCCCTAAGAAGGGCGGTCATAGGCATTTCGCGCAGTTAACAGCTGCATTAATGCATGCCAAAGCATGTAATTATGAAATATTATAGTAAATTACAGTTAAATAAACAAACTATAGTACTATAACGATATTTTATTAGGTTTATAGAACTATAGTTTGTAACAGTAACAGTACTAGAGCACTTAAATGATATCGGTAAGAAAATAAAAATAAAGTAATAATTATAATTATATATTTAAACGAATTACATCTAATTTAAACGAATTACTGTCCTGAATGATTATCTTATTACATTTTAAATAGTTCTACCTGTAATTAAATTAGTGTATACAATTAAAATATAGAATCTACGTGTCGCCTAATGAACATCTCTCCTTATGACTTGTAATAATTCATAACTAGTTATAACAAATTTACTGCATACATGATTGCTTATATTCGCTATGCCCGGTACTCCCATCAAACCCCCATTTCTCTATTTAAACAAACTCGTTAGTGAGGTCAATATTTTTTACAACATTTTTTCGTGATTCTAGTATTCTGCATGTTATATGGTCCAAAAATATTGTGATTATATTTCGGCAGATGATTCCGTAACATATACGTAACTCACTGATGGATAACACAGCTTCTTAGCCTCCAACTTTTTTTGATAGGATGGTAACGAATTCGGAAACTTCATATTAATATTTTTTTTTCATCAAATTAACTGATGATTACTCAACTTTGCCTTATTTATAAAAGATAACACTTCATCCACAGAATTGATGTGAGATTGACTGGATTCACTAAGCAAGAGTTTATCGATGATCTACCTTAGCTAGCTCCACTAATCTACGCCGTTTGGACCTTTTGCTGCAGTCCATGAAATCCTTTCTAAAATTATGGCCACTCGTTGAAGAACAATCACTACCCGGCAGGCACTCTGCTAGGTGCACGGTACTATCTACATTTTCATTCGATAGATTACAGACTTCAATGCTGTTCAGGCAATCACTGTATTTTTTTAACATACGAGATTTTGATTGCTGGATCTTTTTCCAATTGCTGTCTATTATTAAATAACGAATAATAATATATTCTCTTGCATAAGTGAGAAATCTTCTCATGTAAGTTATCGGTATTGACATTTTCAACATCTGGCAGTAACTGTGATAGTGTTTGAAACACTTGACGAATTCCTTCAATGTCGCAATCGGTCTTCTTAACAGACAATCAAGTCTCAAAAATAAGAATTCTTATAAAAAACACTTAAAATGTGTACCTAAAACAAATAAATAAACAGTTAAATAAAAATTAGTTTTTTCGTAGCATGTTCTACGCCTTTGAACGCAAGGCGTAGACCTCTTCTATAGCCCACAATCGCAAGTCAACGCAAAATTTCTTAATTTATTCGTAAAATTGAGTTTTTAATAAACATTATCATATATCATTTATTACTGGCATCGGCCGGCATTGCAGTTAAAAGTTTCGATAAAAATCAGAAAACACTAAATAGTATTGCGACTTAACTGCCTTGGCGTAGCACCTCATTAGTAAATATATTATGTATTCATAATTTAAAAAGAATCACAAAACATATAATGCATACCTTCAACTTGAATATTCATTGCAAAGCAAACGTGTACCAATATTTTTTTTTTGAAAAAACTCGTGTCGCGTATTACGCTAATGAGCTTCTTGATAACACAAGTAACACGGACTTATCCATTGTGTTGACTTCAGATGACCAAAAATAAATGTTCTATAAAACAAGTTGCAATTATTTTTATACCATGACTTAATATGACTAATAGGTAAGTAATTAGGATAATGATAATGATATTATTCAATCATCGTCATTGGACCTCTATAACCTACTACGGGACCACAGTGCGGTAGGGCTTGCAATTCGAATATTCGGTCTATTTTAGTATTCGAATTATAACGCGCCAACGAAAACTCGACCATGATGTATGAAAATAGTCATGTTACTTTTCGTTCGGATCTCTCATTCTAGTAGATTTATTACCTTCCGCTTACACATCATCAGCCTATGATAGTCCACTGCTGGACGTAGGCCTCTCCTATTAACTATGCGTATAGACGTATTAGGAGGCGAATGCCCATAATCGCCACGCTGGGGAATGGCAGTAATGTGTCCACTATGATAACGCTACTACCCATCATCAATTTTCTATCAAAGAATGGTCAGAGACACTTCAATCCCTTAGTCGACTTACGACAGCCGCGGGAAGAGTTGGGGTGGTGGCAAATGTATTCTTACTGCCGTCACCACACGGCGGCTTACTGAGCATAGCGTGCTGAATTTCTTATTTTTTCAAAGGGTCGATTGCAAAGAAATTGTACATCGGTAAATCAACTTTTTTCTATGTGTTATTACCGTGGTTACGGTCGCGTGAGTCACGCTGGTTTTATGCAAAATTATGCTACTTAAATTAAGCAGACATGCAAGTAGTACATGTCTATAGGTGGCCCATTAAGGAAAGGGCTTATTATCGCCAAAAAAATGTATGTTGGCATAGTTGAAGTAGCATAATTTTGAATAAAACCAGCGTGACTCAGGCGACCGTAACCATGGCAATAACAGACAGAAAAAAGTTGATTCACCGACATAGTTAAGGACATAATCAAAACAAAAATCACGATAGCATCAATTGTGTTACGAAAGTTAGTGGTACAAATTGTCAAACTCAAACTCAAAACATTTATTCATGACACTTACATTACACTTTAGAGAATGAAAACAAACAAATACAAACTTAGTGCCACGCAACTCAGCATGATCCTGGCTATTCAGCCAATGAGGGTTTTCGATAATTTTTCTGCCACCAGGCGGCGCTTCGTACGTACCTGGTCTCGACAACTGTCAGATTCATACTATTCATAGGCACCTGGGCCTAAAATATTGAAATTCTATTTTATTTGGAAGAGAATTGATTTTGTAATAGATTACGACTAATACATGGTCGTCGAACTGAAGATTGAACTCTAAAACAGGCGCTCAAAGTCACTGGTATTCAAAATAATTACTATAACTTTGTTAATTTCATGAGAATTGACTTGGAACTATTTTATTCATTTATTTTAGGTAACAATATGACTAAAGTAATGGTTTTCAGAATAAATAAGCCTATAAATATGTTGAAAATTAAATGCGCGTATTTATTTTGACAGTTCGTTATAAGGTCGGCTCAGTGCTGCCATCTCACCTCCCCATAGCGGCAGAAAAAGTATCAAAAACCCTCATTTCATAATTAATTTATTCAGCTAATTGTATTTGTCCAACTACCTTTGGCAGTAGAAAAAGATGGCAAATTTAAAGAATGTAAGGGCCCATTCAGACCGGAATGGCAGCGGCCGGCAGCGACTGACTTGCGTCGTCGCTCTCGGCCGCTGACGGCCGCTGGCCGCCTCCCGTCACCGCCAGCGGCCGCTCGCCGCCTCCTGTGGCCGCTGGGCTGGCATGGGCGACCGGCGGGTGTGAGTGATGGCGGAACAGCCGCGCGATGCCGCCGACGGCCGCGCGGCCGCCAGCGACTCCGCGCGGCCGTCAGCGGCACCGCGCGACCTTTTCGAGTATTTTAAGATACATAGATATATAAAACACTTTATTCATATCCACAACATACATGGCGTTCACAATCAGTAGGTACAAAGCGACGTAATAAAGATAAATTACAGAAAAACATGCAACCTAGGATAACTTATCAATAATTAATAAAGCTATGTGTCGTGGCATGTTCAAGTGACACTGATATTTCTTAATACGTAGATAAAGTCTAAAATTATTTCACAATGAAAAGGATCGCCGTGTCGCTGCCGACCGCTGCCATTCCGGTCTGAATCGGCCCTAAGAGCGTTTTTTCGTTTGCTTACATTTTGAATTTGTTGCTGCCCTTTTTCACCTTCAAAAATTGTTACATTAAATTTTACTTAGGAACACAATAATTATGACGTTAATTTTTGTTTTCATTATGTACAATTAATTTGCAATTGACCCCAAAGTTTAAAGTTGTTTGTAAGTATTTCAAATTGTATGCTGTTTTTAATTGTTGTTATGTTTTCAGTTTCGAATGCCAAGTGTGTCAAAAGAGATTCCCCAAAGAAAGGAAACT
>JALPQI010030954.1:0-18920 GCA_025490895.1 Thaumatotibia leucotreta
CTAACCTAACCTAACCTAACCTAACCTAACCTAACCTAACCTAACCTAACCTAACCCTAACCTACCTAACCTAACCTAACCTAACCTAACCTAACCTAACCTAACCTAACCGAACCTAACCTAACCTAACCTAACCTAACCGAACCTAACCTAACCTAACCTAACCTAACCTAACCTAACCTAACCTAACCTAACCTAACCTAACCTAACCTAACCTAACCTAACCTAACCTAACCTAACCTAACCTAACCTAACCTAACCTAACCTAACCTAACCTACCTAACCTAACCTAACCTAACCTAACCTACCGAACCTAACCTAACCTAACCTACCTACCTAACCTAACCTAACCTAACCTAACCTAACCTAACCTAACCTAACCTAACCTAACCTAACCTAACCTAACCTAACCTACCTAACCTAACCTAACCCTAACCTAACCACCTAACCTAACCTAACCTAACCTAACCTAACCTAAACCTAACCTAACCTAACCTAACCTAACCTAACCTAACCTAACCTAACCTAACCTAACCTAACCTAACCTAACCTAACCTAACCCTACCCTACCTAACCTAACCTAACCTAACCTAACCTAACCTAACCTAACCTAACCTAACCTAACCTAACCTACCTAACCTAACCTAACCTAACCTAACCTAACCTAACCTAACCTAACCTAACCTAACCTAACCTAACCTAACCTAACCTAACCTAACCTACCTAACCTAACCTACCACCTAACCTAACCTAACCTAACCTAACCTAACCTAACCTAACCTAACCTAACCTAACCTAACCTAACCTAACCTAAACCTAACCTAACCTAACCTAACCTAACCTAACCTAACCTAACCTAACCTAACCTAACCTAACCTAACCTAACCTAACCTAACCTAACCTAACCTAACCTAACCTAACCTAACCTAACCTAACCGAACCAACTTCTAAACATACGAAAGTGACCCAATTTGACACAATTGTAAAGCTAATTTGCCCCGACTTTTAGACACCACTCTTACCCCCCTAGCCCTTCTGGTTACTAAAATATTAAATTTTTTCTTAGAGCTCACTTAGCAGTTTTTCAACAATTCATTAAAAATTCAGTTTTCAAAATTTTCCTACTTTTCTTTTGCAGTTTTGTTCTTTTTAATTAGTTCTAAATTACGTATTAGTTAAATAAATTCCTTCTACTTAGCTTCAGCATTAAATTTTAACATCTTTGCGAAAAAGTCGTACCCTCATGAAAACCTCTGAGCAATCTTGTTTTTGAGCAATAACTTTAGTTTCCCACGGTAGATTTCTGTTTTGTTTAGTGTTTTAGATTCAGTAATTTTTTCCTAATCTTTTATGTCATACACAGTTTTGCGATACCCCCACTAGTTTTTGAGAAATATCGAAAAGTCACTTCCGTCGTCTTTTTTACTACATTTTCAGTTTTTCGACACATTTGTTCAGTCAACTTTGTTTTAAAAATCTAATTCGCATATATTATTTAAAGTTCAATAGCCCCGATTTTTGAAGTGTATAAACACGATCCTATCTTCAGTAGTTTTTAAGAAATTAATTTTTAAGTGGTTTTTGTAAACTGTAAAATTGTATCACCAGTATCTTCTAAGTTCCTTTACCGATTTTAAAACTGTTTTCATAATATAGTTTCAATAGCTCACCACTAAATTACCATTAAGAATTCATACCGATTTTACAACCTTTTTCATACTAAATTTTCAAATATTGAACAAATTTTTGGCGCCTGCAAAAAGTGTGGCGGCAACGACATTCAACTTTAGATATCTATTGAACTACACGGTAGACTTAATTTTTTCTTTCAATTTCCTGTAATATTAACATAAATCTTCATTTTCATTTCATTGGTTTTTCTTAGAAACTTTAAATTCATCCTGCAATAGTGTTTTTCAAGTTTATAAAAAAGTACACAGTAATAAATTCATATCTCAGCCATCTTTAGAAGTAAAAATCTACAATTTACAATAAATACAGCTTATCACAGTACCTACGTAATTCATTTTAGTTTGACTTATTATCTCTTATAGTTTTCAAAATATATTTTTTTTAGTATTAGGGAATTTTGCCATATGAAAATGTACCGCACACCACCCGCATCGCCCAGAAAGGCGCGTACGGCCATTTCTGAGCCTGCACCTGTTATTGTAGGCGTCAAACCTACAGGCGAGGAGCAGGTGCCAGCTACAGATGTCGTGCAAGATGCATGCAGAGATCAAGAACCTCTGCTGATCGACCTGCAAAACGACGAATTGGAAATCCAAAATCGAACGTTTGTAGTGCAAGCGGAAGTGCATAAGCACACATCTGAGGCTGACACTTCAACTCCGCTTCCTGTAACAAGAACAGCAAGCCCCTTTGCGACACTGGCCTCAACCCCGGTGACGGAGAGGCCAGTTACTGTAGATGGCAGACAGAAAGTCATAGAACATTCCCCCCGGTCAGATACTACTGATATGGAGCGACTGATGTGGAATAGCAGGGAGACCATTATTGGTAGCCCTGGTACAACCGCAAGGACGCGCGCGGACAGGTATCGGGCTGAGGTAGAGAGATATACCGACGAAATAATGGCGCAATTGACACAAAATAGGAGCGTCACCAAAACAAACAAGGAAAGTATCAAAAACAACATAAATGCCATTCGTGAGGCAACACACAGGTTCACGAATGAGCTTCAAGTTCTCGGCGTTGCGCAGGATGTGGAGCGTACCACGGCACCTGTGCATACGCCCATGATTGACCCCATAAAATTAAAAAATGATATTATAGCAAGTGTACAAATAGAAATGTCCAAAATGCGTGCCGAACAAACAACCTTCAGAGAGATGATTTCGGCAGCAATTGGCAACGACAAGCCAGTGGTAGACAGTGCATCTACTGACACATTTGCTGAAGTAGTCAGCAGAAAAAGTAGCAAAAAACCGCGCACCGCAGCTGCATTAGCGGCCACAAGTGCAGTTGCTGGTATGACCCAGCTAGATGACGACCTCAGCTCACCTGCAGCTGGCAGGCCCTACAAGCCGCGAGCAGTCAGAGCTACTGTGACCCCTCCAGCTACGAACTTTGCCGTCGTGCTGGAATCAATTGATCCCAGGGATGATGGCAAGGAAGTGCTTAGGCAAATAAAGGAGAAGATAGATGTAGTGAGTATTGGCATTGGAATAAAAAGTGTTAGAGAGACCAAGAGCAAAAAAGTTATCATAAACTGCGACACAAATGAAGACAGAGCGAAACTGAGCAGCGCAATAAAATCTAAAACCAAAAACATCACTGTAGGCGTGCCCAAGCTCCGCAACCCGTCTCTGCGTGTTATTGGTGTCATACCAGAATTCGCTAGCACCAAAATAGAAGAAGCTATGACCAAGCAGAATGGAAAGCTCTTAGAAGGGATCGATACAGAGAATAGGAACATAAAATACGTACGGGCAGTCAGGGGACGCAATGACTCTGTCAGGAATGTGATTGTCGAAGTGAGCCCACAGGTCTGGACGGCTATGAAAGACCAAAAAATAAGGGTAGGATACCAGTCTGTAGCTGCAGTCGACCAGTCCCCAGTCCTGCAATGCTATAAGTGCTTTGGCTATAGCCATCGAGCATCTGAGTGCAGATCTGAAATGAGGTGTGCCTACTGCGCTGACCGACATGATACGCGCAGCTGTGACAGGAAGGCGGACAATCCCAGCTGTGTAAATTGTGTCAACAGCGGCAGAGACCACGAACACTTTGCATATAGCCAGTCTTGCCCTGAGTGGATTAAGTGGGACCGCATAGCCAGAGCGGCTATAAGGTATTGCTAAAGGCGTCCCACAGAATCGCACAAACAGGCTCAAAGACATCATTGCTTGCCAATGCAATCTAGGCAAAGGGTTCAACGCGACGCATGAACTTGTACAGTGTGCTAAGGACAAAAAATATGATATCATATTTATCACAGAGCCCTATGTAGGCAACCAAAGTACCATGAAGAGCATAGATGGTTACGATATGTATCAATACGGAGATGCCAACATAAGAACAAAGGCCTGCATAGCCATCAGTAAGAAAGTGGGAAACTACATAGGGATAACACAGCATGCTTCCAGCAATATCGCCACTGTACAACTGACATCGGGGCCTAGAAAATTGCTCTTAACATGCGTCTACGTTGAACCTGGTGAAGATCCACACAACACTTTAAGCCGATTAGAACACGTCGTCAAGTCAAATCCCAATACAGAGCACATCATCTGTGGTGACATGAATGGGTGGCACACCTCATGGGGCTCAATTAAAAACAACGATAGGGGCAGAGCAATCTGTGATCTCGCAATTGCGAACGACCTAGTGGTATGCAATGTGGGCAATGAAGCTACCTTCCAAACCGTAACGCATGGTCAGATCAGGACCTCTATTGTGGACCTAACTATTGCATCATTGGGCATGGTGAATAATATTGTTGAATGGAAAGTTAATCCTGATATCGTGCCTACCTCAGACCACCATGGGATAGAATTTACAATTAAAATAAACAGTGAGAAAACAAAAAAGATAAGCTCAACATCAACACATAAGTATAATACAGAAAGGGCTAACTGGACGAATTTTACACAAGAACTGAGAACAAATATAGATAAAACTGAACTGCTACACACTGACATTGATACGCTGGACAATGACGGACTTGACAAATACATCTTTGACATGACAAGAGCACTGACAAATACTTGTGATAAGGTATTCCGACGCAAAGCACCACACATTAAAATCCCATGGTGGACTGAGGAGCTCAGCAACATCAAGAAACATGTTATACGATTACACCACCGCTTACAAGATCTTAAAAAGGGCAGAAAAGATCTTACCAACATCGTTCACGAACTTGCTGAAGCGAGAGCAGAGTACGTGCAAAAAATCCGCACCACCTCCACGGAGCATTTTCGTGACTTTTGCAAAAGTCAAGGGAAGGACGATGTTTGGTCTGTCACCAACCGATTATTAAAACATGCACCTCAACCTCAACCGCCTGCCACAATGAGAACGGATAATGGCACATATACCACATCCACCACAGATACCGCCGAAAAACTCGCTGCAAAATTCTTTCCAATAGACTGTCCTACCAATGACTCTCCGTACCACGCACAAATAAGAGAATCCGTAAATACAAATGTAATTAACAATAACGAAATATTAATAGCTAATGAGGAGCCACCATTCAGCACTCAGGAAATCATAGATATTGTAAAAAATATGAGCCCGAAAAGAGCGCCAGGCCTAGACCATCTTACTGCAGACATCTGCAAACATTACATCGAATGTTACCCTGAAGCCATCTCAAAACTATATAACCGATGTCTCAAATTAAAATACTTCCCCATAGCCTGGAAAATTGCATATATTCGAACCATCCCAAAACCCAATAAGACCAACTACACAGAGATTTCAGCTTTCAGACCCATAGGCCTTATTAATGTCTTTGGGAAAATACTGGAAAAACTCATTGCCACTAGACTAACGTATTACATGCAAACAAACAATACTTGCAACAATAACCAGTATGGCTTCAGGGAACAACGATCCACCACAGATGCGCTCTTCAATGCTATAGAAAAACTCAAGCACTGTAAAAATAACAATCGCTTAACAGTCGCCATATCATTAGACATAGCAGGCGCATTTGATAATGCATGGTGGCCTGCACTGCTAAAACGGCTATCTGATGTAAATTGCCCCAATAACTTAATAAAAATAATCTGCAGTTATTTAAAAGATCGCACCATAAAATTAAATTACTCAGACGTCACAATAACAAAAGGGCAGTCCAGAGGATGTGTCCAGGGATCGGTCCTTGGACCCATCTTCTGGAACACCATTGTGGACAGTCTACTGGAACAGAATATTGCAGACAGTAACTATATCCAAGCATACGCCGATGACGTATTATTGATTTGCTCAGGAAAGGACGTTGCGGAACTGGAGACCAATGCTAATAATTTGTTGGCAATGGTCTATCATTGGGGTAAAAACAACAAACTTGAGTTCGGACCACATAAGACAAAAATGATTGCGTACACGCCAAAAGCCAAAGCTGCGAACATACGCATGAATAACATCGCAATTCCATATGATACACACTTCAAGCTACTGGGTGTCATAGTGGACGAACATCTAAACTTCATAAGACACACTGAGTATGTCATTAGCAAAGCGCAGCGCATCTATAAAAGGCTGTGCATTTTTGTCAAACCCACCTGGGGTGTGCATGCCGCCAATATCAATACCATCTATAGGCAGGTAATTGAACCCATTGTCACATATGCTGCGGAGATTTGGTGGCATGCCACCAAATTTAAAAAGGTTTGCAACTCACTACTCAGCCTGCAGCGCGCCTTTGCTGTTAAAATACTGCACGGCTTTAGGACATTGCCCACTATAGCTTCGATTGCGCTGGCAGGACTCACGCCACTCCCTGACAAAGTAAAACTAATAGCATCTACAGAAAGAGTAAAACGTACATTGATTACTGACTTTTTACCAGAAGATGTCACCTATGACAAAAGAGTGTCGGTCACCGAACTATTACACCCTGCTCGACGACCTCACATTGAAATAGGTGAAATAAATAATAATAACGAGCTGGAGCCCTACTACTCCACCGACATGCATCGCATCTACACAGATGGCAGCAAGCACGATGGAGTAGTGGGAGCTGCAGTCGTAATACACTATCCAAACGGCAGAAGCATGAACAAGAAATACAAATTGCATAACAGCTGCACAGTATTCCAGGCTGAGTGTCTGGCAATAAAGGAAGCTTGTCATTTGTGCTGGACACTTGGCTTCGAGAAGGTAACAATTTTCTCTGACTCGAAGGCTGCGCTGCTGGAACTCTCGAACCGAAACAGCACCAATGCCATGATAAACAAAGCGCATAATTGCATTGTTCAGATACGCGAGCAGGGACGAACAATAGAATTCTGCTGGATAAAGGCACATGTTGGTCTCCTCGGCAACGAGGAGGCTGACATGGCCGCCAAGTCAGCAGCATCGCTGCACAAGCCCCCTGATTATATTAAATTTCCCATATCATATCACAAAAGGAATCAATACACTGAAATATTAGAATCACAGAATCACACATACATCAATAGTACTACAGGAATACATGTAAAACAATGGTTGCCCACAATTGAAAGCATAAAGACTTTTAGACAGCATTTTGAATTCACGTTCCAAATGACGCAAATAATAACAGGTCACGGCTATAACAAATCGTATCTACAAAGACATCACATCACGGACACAAATGCATGTCCCTGTGACAATGACACTCCGCAAACAATAAGACACTTACTAGAAAGTTGCCCGAAATATACAACACAACGATCAGACCATGAAGTACTGTGCAGAATTTATAACATAAACCCGTATGATATACAGGAAATAATACAGAAAGAGGAAACAAAAACATCGTTCACCAAATACACCAACAACATTATTAATACTTTAAAGAAATTTAACAATACATAATTTAGGAAATACGGTAAAAGTAACAACATAATACCACAATGTTTATAAGTAATAAAACAAAATAGCTATATACATCAATTGTCAAATTAAACATAGGTTGCCTGTATCACCTGCAGGAACTTACACACAGTTTAACGTCCAGTGGTCGCCCGTATCATTAGCGAGGGCCACTGGTACTACTTACAGTTTAAACACAAAAAAAAAAAAAAAAAAAAAAAAAAAACCTAACCTAACCTAACCTAACCTAACCTAACCTAACCTAACCTTTTTTTTTTTTTTTGTTAACCCAGGGGAATCCATTATGGATACCACCCGGCCCGGGAGTAACCGGGTGGTTATGTCCGACTCTCACGGACTAAACCCCTGGGGTGTTCCACCGCTCGCTCTGTGTGCGGGGTTTCGGGAACGCTGCTGCACACCTCCGAGAACCCCGCGAGCGTTGCCCTTATGGGCCCGTCTTTTGGGCTGCTTCAGCAGCCTACTCCGCCGATAGCACCTCGGAACACTTGAGGGCTATCCGGCTCGGGACCTCTCCAGGCGGATGACGGGGCTCCCAACCCATCACCCGCAGGTCCCCCTTACGGCGGCTGCATGCGGCCTGCAAAGGCTCTGCGCCGCCGCCCTGCTCTCCTTCTGCGCTGAGGGAGCGCATCCGCGTCATTCTCGCGCTCGCGCTCTGCTGTCTCCTTCTGCGCCATAACCTCAGCGCAGAAGGTGGCCATCGCCTCCCAGGCCTCTTTTTCCTCTGCCATTCGCCTCACCAAGGCCGGCAGAGACAGGTCTCTTCCTACGACCGCGGACAGAGCAGCGCGGGGCTCCGCCCATGCAGGGCACTCCACGCGCGTGTGGTAGGCTGTGTCCGCGGCCCCTCCTCCACAATGATGGCAATTTGGAGTTGCCTCTCTTCGTACCACCTCACACAGGTACCTGCCGAAGCAACCATGCCCCGTGAGCATCTGCGTGAGATGGTACGATGGTGCGCCGTGCTTCCGATCAACCCATTTTTGTAGGATGGGCTGAACGGCGTCTACTAGTTCCCGGCTAGCTCCCGGGATCTCCAGTCTCTCGGCCCACTTTTCGAAGAGGCCGTTTCTGGCCTCCTCCCTCCACTTCCTGATTTCTTGCGGGGCTGGATGGTTATCCCGCGCTCTGGCCTCTTTCACCCTCCAGTACACCTCCGCCAGCGTTGTTGCTTCAAGGTCCCAGGGCGGGCACCCGGCTAGTAGACAGGCACTTACGTAGGAGCAGGTGCGGTACGCTCGAGCCACCCTGAGTGCTATGGCCCGTTGCGGCCTCCGCAGCTGGGCCACGCTCCGAGCACTCAGGTTGTCCGCCCATATTGGCGCTCCATACAGCGCCATTGAGCGTACCACTGCCACGTATAGGCGCCTGCTCGCTCCTCTCGGGCCTCCTTTATTCGGGAGGATCCTGCCAAGTGCCCCAGCTGTTGCCATTATCCTAGGGGCCAAGCGCTGGAAGTGTTCATCGAATTTCCATCGACCGTCGAGGACGAGTCCTAGGTATTTCATCGTCGACCCGACGGCGATGGGAGTTCCTCCGACAGTGATTACGGCCCCTGGCGGTGGTGCATTCCGAGGACCATGGAACACTAGGGCCTCGGATTTATGTAGAGCCACCTCCAGGCCCAGAGCGCGGATGCGGTGCACCACATGTGCCACCCCTGCTGTCGCGATGTATGCCGCCTCGCGATGCGTCTTGCCTCGGGCCGAAACGAGGGTATCGTCCGCGTAGCAAGTGACGCTGATTCCTCGTATGGTGGCTCCGCGGAGGACCCAGTCGTAACCGATGTTCCACAGGAGAGGGCCCAAGACCGAGCCCTGTGGAACACCGCACGACATTTGCCGCCTGCCAACCCCAGTTTTTGTTGGAAATACCACAACGCGCCCGGCAAAGTAGTCTGCCACGAGGTCTTGCAGGTATTTGGGTACGTTGTGGTATTTCAGCGCCGCCTTTATTGTCTCCCAGGGCAGGGTGTTGAAGGCGTTAGAGATGTCCAGCGACACAGACATCACAACCCCACCCTGGGAAACTTCCTCCATCGCAAAGTCTCTGACTTTGGCAATTGCGTCCAGCGTCGAGCGTAGAGGTCGAAAGCCATACTGGCAGTCGCTCAAACCCGGCTGCATGCTCCTGACGAGACGGGTGGCGATTATACGCTCAAAGAGCTTTCCCATCTCGTCAAGTAGCACAATAGGGCGGTAGGCCGACGGCTGATCAGGGGGGCGCCCCTCCTTTCGGAGAAGCACCAGCTTCCCTGTTTTCCACCTTTGTGGGAACCGCCCCTGTGTCATGCAGGCAGTGAAAAGGTCTCCGACTCGTTTCTCCAATTCACTGAGCGCTATGGCTAGAGCACGTCCAGGGATGCCGTCTGGTCCGGGGGCCGTCTTTTTGGACCGGAGTTTGTACGCTGCAGCGGTGAGCTCGGCTTCGGTCACCGGCAGTATCTCCGCTTCCATCACCTGTGGGCGAGTTGTAGGTGCCATTGCTGGTGGGGCAAACTCATCTCTTTCGGGAAAGAGGGCGCCTACGACCCGGTTTACGAGTTCTGGCTCGAGACTAGTTGTCAAAGGGGGGGCCCAAGGCCGGAGCTTTTGCCTCACGGTCTTATATGGTCTGCCCCATGGGTCCCTGTTGAGGGTCTCGAGCCACTCCTCCCAGGCCGCCTCCTTAGCTTGCGCTATGGCCGTCTCCAGAGTTTTGCGAGCGGCCCTGTAGGTGTTGTACAGGGCGTCTTCTTCAGTCTGGTCTCTGGTTTGCCTCCTCCTATATCTTGTGAACTGGCGGCGCGCGGTCACGCAAGCGTTCCGCAGATCGCGGAGTTCTGGTCGCCACCAGTACACTCGACGCTTTGGCAACTGAGATTTGGCCCTAGGCATCGATGCATCGCACACACGACCCAACGCGTCATTCAGGTTCTGCACCTCTTGGTCCACCTGTATTGGCCTCTCTGGAATGGTACTGGCCCCCCAGGCCTCGACTATTGCCGCCTCTTTGGCGAGCTGCCTATCCAGTTTACTAATCACCCATCTTCGACTGTCCCCTGCAGCGGGTCGGTTCCTCGGCTGCTCGGCACGTGTAACAGTTGGGGTAGCGACATCGAACCTTATATATCGGTGGTCCGATAAGGTTTCTACCCCAACTTCTACCCTCCAGTTTTGAGCACGGCGGGCTAAGGCATTGGACGCAAAGGTTATGTCCACTATGGACTCGCCTTGTTGCCTCACGCACGTGCTCTCCGACCCGGTGTTGAGGACAGTCAGTCCCAGGGTGATTGCCCACTCCTCCAGGACCTCCCCCCGGACGTCTGTCGCGGGAGATCCCCATGTCGTTGATTTGGCGTTGAAATCGCCCGCAACTAACACGGGGATGGGGGAAGTTCGCCTGATCAGGGCTTCTACTTCAGAGAGGACTCGCTCAAAATCTACAAGGGGACGGTTTGGTGAGATGTAGACACCAACGACTGCCATTCCGCCTATGGTTGCAAGAACAAACCCCTTGCCTTTCACTATTTTCTCTATGGCCGGGGACCCAGCTGCACCGGGGACTACAATGGCGACTGATTCGTCAAGATCTCCTGCCCAGTCGTTTCGGTTCGGGATGTAGTAGGGTTCCGAAACTATAGCCACATTAATACCACTTTCAGCCATTGTCTGGGCTAGGAGATCCTGGGCCCTGGTGCAGTGGTTGACATTCGCCTGGAGACATTTGCAGGCCATTTTATTGGGCGATGTCCATGTTCTCCGCCGACTGGGAAGACGGGGTGGCTGCTGGGCCTACCGGCGTCCTTTTACCTCTTCTATTTTTTGAGCTAGCTTTGGTGTTTGGACACCCTTTGCCGCCGATGGAATGTCCTGTTGGCTTGCCGGCTGCCTTACAAATAGCACAGCAGGCCTCGGCAGTGCAGTCCCGCGACTTGTGCCCGGGTTCCCCGCAGCGGTAGCACAGGTTGCTGCGGTCAACCTGCTTGTCGCACTTGGCGCCTACGTGGCCAGTCTCGAGGCACCTGTAGCATCTTAGCGGTTTTGAGTCCAAAAGAACCACCCTAGCCGAGACCCATCCTACTTTGATCCGGCCGATTTCCACGGTTTTCTTGGCCACGGCTACTGGGAGACTCAGCCAAATGGACCCGGTGCCGCTTTGACTGCGTGAAATCACGCCGGACTTGATGACTTCGATAGGGCAACCCCCTTGTGCGGCGACTGCTGCCACCACTTCGTCTGCTGTTGCGGAGTCATCGAGTCCCGAGACTCGTATTTCCGCGCACTTTACCGGTCGTTGGACTTGAACAACGGTGGCATCGAGCACCTCCCTTAACTTAGTGGCGAGAGAATCTGCCGCCGTATCTGCGTTTGGCGTGTCAGGGGGCAGCTCAAGCATTCGCGCCCCCGTTACTGTGGTGCGGAAGCGGACCGCAGCAACCCCAACATCCTCCAACTTGATTTTGTTCTTGGCTTCAGCCAATATTGCCTCATATGTTACTCCTTTTTCGGCCGCTTCCGCTTTCAACGTCAGTGTGATGGCGGCGGTTCGCGGGGGTTGGAGCTTCCTTCTGGCCACTGTGGCCTTGGGTTTAGGCTTTTGCACCGTGGAAGATGCCGCTCCCTTGGTTGCTGTTTTAGCCTTCCGGCCTACGGCGTCTTTCCAACTACCCACAGGAGGGCAAGACGCGGAGAGTATTGGTTCAGCCTGAGGTGCCTGTCTGGCAGCGGCCGCCTCCTTGGCCGCTAGGCTGGATTTTTTACGCCGCTGGGTTCTTGTCTTACGGTTTCCGCCTTGGCTCCCTTCAGGTAAGACAGTTGGGGTCGCATTTGGGGTTTCCGGTAGAGGCTCGGGCTGCACTGACGTTGAGTTTGATATCCTTGCGCTCGGTCCGGGAAGTTGCGATGTCCGTCGGTCGGATGCTAGTGGTGGACGCATCCGTGGCTCCGGGAGAAGACGGTTTTCGATCCCGTCCAGCCGGGCGTTTAGCATATTGCTAAATTGCTCCCTGCTCACGCGGAGAGCATCCTCCATAATCTTCTTCAAGTCGGGCTCGGAAGATGCCGTTATCTGGGTGCTGCGTATCTCCTGGACTTGTAGGCGCAGTTCCGTCAGCTGACTTGTAAGTCGCGCGTTTGCCGCTTCCAGGCGGGCAACCTCTTCCGTCACGGTGCGTGACCTGAGCTCCGAAAAGGCACTACTGATCGTTGCTACAGAGCTCTTTAGTAGCTTCTGGTGAGTGCCTTTAAGGTGGCCTGATGTGTCCATCACGTGTAGGACGGCTTTTAGGGCGTCCTCGACATGAGCCTCGATTTCAGTGGCCGGTAGTGACTCCTGGCTGCAGCTGGGTAGGTTCCTGGTTACCACTCGCTCCGACCTTTCTTTTGCAGCCACTTCCGCCGATACAAGGAAAGCTGCCAGGGCTTTCTCAGTCTCCAGCTTTCTCGCGCGAGCTTTTTCGGCGGCGAGCTCAGAGTGGAACTTGCCAAAGCCTACGTATTCGCCCGTCGTTGGTGGGCGGCCTCTTCCCCGCTTGGGTGTGGTTTTGAGGAACTTGCTCTTTGTTTGTGGAGTTCCATCACTGCGGGTTCCGCGATCACTCTCCGAGCCGGAGGTTTCCTCCTCGGCGGCTCTCTTCTCGCCTTTCCTCCATAGCTTGCCGAAGGGGGAGGAGTCGCCAGCAGAGGTTACCGTCTCCATACTGGCTGTTGAGGAGTCAGACTCCGACAGCCGAACCAGCCTGACAATCGGCTGAAATTGTGCCTCCGCTTTGTCTGAGACATCTTCTTGGGATGTCTCCTCCTTACTCCTTCTCTGATCTTCCCTCCTCTCCTCTGTTTGGCTCTGAGAAGAGCCGTTTTCGTTTTGGCCCTGAGAAGGGCCGTTGGTTTGTTTTTTTATAATCGGTGCCATAAAACAGTTCCCACGAGTATGGGTCGATGGTTGCACTGCCGGGTGACGCCCATTCCGGACAGCGGGCTACATACTACAGAGGTCGCCTGGTATCTGTAGGTTTTAACGACTTCGCTGTCGGGTTTTATAGGGTTTTCCTTCCCGCGGGCCGGCCAACCAAGGCAAGCCCTCCGAGCCGCAAGCACTTCCCGTACCCCATAACGCCCGAGATGGGGGTCGTTGGGAGAGTGCTGCGGGTTGCGGGATTCAAGGGATGCTGGCGTAGACACCCCTACGTGGGTTCGCTAAAACCCACAGTTCCTCCGCATTCATGCAACAATAACGGCATGAAGCCCTCCACGTCGCGGCCGCAACCGCTAGGCCCAATGGCCTTCTCCTTGACTCGGCATTGAAGCCCACGCGGGAGTCCACTGGACTCAACCGCAACCACCTGTGGCTGGTATTCGCAGAGGGAGGATAGCAAGCGCGCAACTGAGCGGCTATCCTCCCCCTCCCAGGGTGCACCACGAGGAGGAACCAGCCCTGCACCCCAACCTAACCTAACCTAACCTAACCTAACCTAACCTAACCTAACCTAACCAAGCTCAGTTCTAAACTGCCCATATAGACACTTTTTGGCACAATTTTGAAGCTAATTAAGCCCAACTTTTTGATACCTCTTGCACCCCGCTGACCCTTCTGGTTACTGAAATATTAAATTTTTTCTTAGAGTTCACTTTGCAGTTTTTCAATAATTCATAAAAAATTCAGTTTTCAAAATTTTCCCACTTTTCTTTTGCAGTTTTGTTCGTTTTAATTAGCTTTAAATTACCTGCTACATTAATAAATTCTTCCTACTTAGCTACAGTCTTAGATTTTAACATTTCCACAGAAAATTCGTACCCTCATGAAAACCTCTTAGCAATCTTGTTTTTCACCCATAACTCTAGTTTTTCACGGTCGATTTTTGTTTTGCTTAGTGTTTTAGAATCAGTAAATTTTTTGTAATCTTTTATGTTCAGTACTATTTTGCAATATCCCCACTAGTTTCCGAGTAATTCTGAAAAGTCACCTCCCTCGTCTTTTTTATCAAATTTTCATATTTTCGACAACTTTGTTAGACCAACTTTGTTCTAAAAATCTAATTCACGCATATCATTTAGAACTCGTTTGCCCCGATTTTTGGACACTACTTTCGTCTCTCTAACCCTTCAGGTTTTTGAGAAATATTTTTTTTACCACTTTTTGAAAATTGTAATTTTGCGTCATCAATATTTTCTTTGTCTTTTAAGTTATTTCAATTCTGTTTTCTTTATATAGCTTCAATTATCATACTTGAAATTACCAAATAGAATTTACAGCGATATATATACTTTCCCCATACAAATATTATAAATACCTACCAAATTCTTTAGCGCCTGCAAAAAGTGTCATTGCAACGACCTTTAACAATCAATATCTTTAAATTTGTACGGTCAATTTTAATTTTTTAAACGTAATATAATAGCTTTTAGTCTTAACTTTATCATTTATTCAATCGTTTTCCTTACAAATAGATTTTTCGTCCTCAAAACTCACCTTTAATTTTTTAATAAAAAGATTTGGAAATAATTTAATTTCTCGGTCATCCCTTGACCGAAAAATCTGAAATTGCGCAATATAATAGACCTCATTAAACCCTATCTAGATTTGTTTAAATTATAATTTTAATTGCTATAGAACATAAGATATTGATTTTTGAAATTTTGCGGAAACTACCTATATGAAAATGTACCGCACACCTCCATCAACGCCTAGAAAGGCTCGCACGGCCCCTCCACCGCCTAAATCTTCTGCGGAAGGCGAGAAACTTGCTTGCCAGACACCCCGCAAAGCCCGCGAGACACAGGGGACTTGCATGGAGCCTGCGAATCAGCCTGGAAGCGTAGTGGAAAATGTGCTTAACGACCAAATAGACCAACTCAATGTCGAGTCTCAAAACGCCACATTTATCGTGGCATCTACACCTGCGGCGGGCCCGGGAGAGTCAAAGACGGCACCGGCGAAGGCGACAACGCCGGATGTCTTTGACCTGGTTACCGAGTCCGACGCTATGGAGAGGCTCTACTTGAGCTCGGAGACCTCGACAATGGCGAGCCCTAAGACCAGAAGTCCTTGTGGTCGATTCCGGTCCGCCATTAAATTTGAAGCTGACCGTATAAGGGAGCAGCTCAAAGAAAATAAGTCGGTCACTAGAAACAACAAGAAGGAGATATTAAAATGTCTTGATATGATTCTGGAAGTGTCAACACGGTATGCTGATGAGACAGAGGAAGTAGTCATCAGCAACCGAATTTTACGAGAAGCCCCAACATTAAACACAGGCATGATAACAAGCAGAAGCCTAGGCACACAGACTGAGGTGGAAGTTGAAAAGCCAGTAAAGTCTGGCATACACTCTCAACCTGCGGCCCCTCAGGAGATGCTGAGGAAAACGACGCTTGAGTTAGCAAAAATGAAGAAGGAGATAATAACTAACATGCAGACTGAAGTGGCTAAGTTGATTGACGAACAAAAGAAAATCAACGAATTGGTCGTTGCAGCCCTAACGTCGGAAGACAAGGAAGAGGAGGGGGAATTCACCGAGGTCCTTACAAAAAAGGGCAAAAGGCGTGCTAGAGCCGCGGCGAATACTGTACCTCCAGAAACAGCGGCTAGTGGTGAGAGAACCGAGTATGCTGGTCAACCCTCGCAGCCAAGAAAGAACGTGCCATCTACTAGCTACGCTGTCATTGTGGAGTCTATAGACCCTAGGGCAACCTCAAAAGAGGCGATCAAGGCTATCCAGGAGAAGGTGGACGTAGTACACCTTGGGGTTGGAATATCAGGTGTCAGGCACACCAAGAACAACAAAGTAGTAATTAATTGTGAGTCTGAGTCGGACAGGGCGAAATTCAGTGCGGCCGTAAAGGAAAATACCAGTGGAATAACCATTACTGTGCCGAATCTTCGCAACCCGTGCCTCAGACTAATTGGGGTAATCAATGAATACGCCTGCGAAAAGGTAACAGATGCCATTATAAAACAAAACTCGCGGCTATTAGAAGGGGTAAGAGAAGAGGACAGGCATATAAAATATATCCGAAGCGTTAAGGGCCGATCTGACTACGTAAAAAATGTCATTATTGAGGCAAGTCCACAGATTTGGAATATGCTCAAGGATGGCAAAATAAAAATTGGATATCAAAATGTACCGGTGGTGGACCAGACACCAATACAACAATGCTACCGCTGCCAAGGGTTTGGGCATCGCGCAGCTGGTTGTACAGTTGCTAACAGGTGTGGTCACTGCGCGGAGAGTCACGACACCAGGAGCTGCCCTCGAGACTCGGTAGTACAAAAATGTGCTAACTGCAGTGTGCTTGGAAAGCCACATGAACATCCAGCCTACAGCCAGTCGTGTCCTGAATGGCAGAAGTGGGATAGGATAGCGCGAGCTGCCATTCGGTACTGCTAAAGGCCTGGATATGGGCAACCACAGGCAACACACAAATAGCAGCGACCATGCCATCACATTCCTACAGTGCAATCTTGCCCGCAGTTACACAGCCACATACGAAATGGTAAACTCGACAAAAGACAGGAAATATGATGTCATTTTCATAACGGAGCCCTACGTAGGGCAAAATAAAAAGAAACTAACTTGTGACATAGATGGGTATGATATCTATCAAGTTACAGATGCGAACGTTTTAACTAAAGCTTGCATAGCAATAAAGCGCAAATTTGGTAGCTACATAGGTCTGACACAACATACGACATCCAACTTCGCTACAGTTGAGGTTACACATAACAAAAGGAAACTGTACCTATCCTCCATCTATGTCGAGCCGGGAGAAGATCCCTCACACACTATGCAGCATCTGGAGCAATTCCTCCGAACATATGGCAGCAAAGAGCACATAGTGTGTGGGGACTTGAATGGCTGGCATCCCCTGTGGGGCTCCGCTAAAGAGAATGATCGAGGTCGAATTGTCTATGATTTAATCGTCAACCATGATCTCATTGTATGCAACAGTGGCAAGGAGGCTACTTTCGAAACCACAACGCATGGACGAATAAGACAAGCGATAATAGATATCACGATGGCAACAACTGGCGTAGCTAATAGTATAGTTAACTGGAAAGTCAATAGCGAAGTAATACCTACGTCTGACCACCACGGGATTGAGTTCTCCTTAAATACCTGCAAAAGACATAATAACAAAATAAAACCCACATCCACCTACAAATATAACACCAATAGACGTATTGACTGGGACAAATTCAAAACCAAATTAAAGAATAACATAGAAACCAGTAACATTAATAACATCAATATAGACCATCTAAACTCCTTTCAAATAGACTCTTACATTGGTAATATAACTAGCATCATTACAAAGACTTGCGATGAAGAACTCACGCTTAAGGAGCCCTATAACAAAATCCCGTGGTGGACGCAGGAACTTACCGACTTGAAAAAGAGGGTAATTTTCCTGCACCACAGGCTGCAGGACTTAAAAAGAAGCAAGAAAGACTTGACCCAAATACTTGAAGAAGTCCAAGTGGCTAGAAAGGAGTATGTGTCGAAAATCCGCAACACGTCCTCTAGCCACTTTAGAGACTTCTGCACCAAGCAGGGTAAGGACGATGTGTGGACTGTCACAAACCGACTCCTCCAACACACAATCAAAGCACAGCCACCAAGCACACTGAGAACTGCGGATGGAACTTACACCGCATCGACCTGGGACACCGCCGAGCAACTCGCGTCGAAATTCTTTCCTGACGATAAGACTGAAAATGACACAGCATACCACTCAGAAATGAGACGAAATACACAAATTGACCATAATAGATACAGACTATTGAATATAGAGAACTTACCCGATAACGAACCACCATTCACAACTGACGAAATCCTAGACATAATCAAGCATATGAACCCCAGAAAAGCCCCGGGAATTGACCATCTGACAGCAGACATCTGTAGACAGTATATAGAAAGCTACCCAACCGAAACAACCAAGCTATTCAACAGATGCCTAAACATTAATTTCTTCCCAAACTCATGGAAAACAGCTCACATTAAAACACTTCCCAAGCCTAATAAAGAAAATTACAATGAGATCTCATCATATCGGCCCATCGGCCTCATTAACGTACTGGGTAAAGTGTTAGAAAAACTTATATCCACCAGGCTTACATACTATATGCAAGTGAATGGCGCATGCAGCCCGAGACAATATGGCTTCAGAGAACAAAAATCTACAACAGACGCACTAAGCAACGCGATCAACCAAATCCAGAACTACAAGAATAGTAAAATGTTAACTGTAGCCATATCCCTCGATATCGCGGGCGCCTTTGATCATGCGTGGTGGCCGGCGCTCCTAAAAAGGCTGCAAGACATAAAGTGCCCAAACAACCTTTACAACATAATATGCAGCTACCTAGAAAACAGGAAAATT